>CM061921.1:236932316-237107989 GCA_031002005.1 Vandiemenella viatica | reverse complement strand
CTGCTCCAAAATTTGGCGGAAGATCACTTACTGCCTGAGAAGCTGGTCCATCTTGTTATCTGATTCTGCATTTGCCAACCGATTGGCCGACACTGTACCCAACCACATTGGCAGTAGCTATTAAATCGTCGAATCGTTTAGTGATCTTTCATGGCAGTTTTTTTTTCCGAGGGTTCGCATCTTCTGGTATTTGGGTAGTACATGTTGCACTCTATTTATTTAGCACTAAAATTGCACCAACCATTTCTCCTAATTTAGAACATTTGACTTTCTCGTTAGTGGAATAACAATTCAGTTTGGCTATCCTGATTTCCTTCCAGATATTCACGGCCATAAGTAGTGACCATCCTATTGTACTTCAATCTGACTTGCTATTAGTGAAAAGAACTTGTGTAAAATATGTATTAAAGGTAAACAGTACAAAGAAATGTAGAAGATAAGCGTAACTACACAGTAACGCTAATAATTACTAATTTATTAATTCTATGTTTTCTGGGTAATCGACTAGAAGTAATTCTACTGCTCTGTCAGTCATCGTTAACTTACTGATTTCCTTTTCATAGAAGAGTTGCTTGCATATTTAACAAACCTGAATACAGATTGTGTTGATAGGTTTGCTGAATGTTGATGTATCTCCTCCGACAAGTGTTCACCGTCGAAAATGTTGTACGCATCTTGTTCCATTCATGCGTCACGTACTTGGGCGTTTCGGCAGTTCTTGTTATACCAGGTTCTTCTTTTTTTTTTTTTTTTTTTTTTTAGAACTATTATCACTTCCCGCTCTCGTTGAGATTAATTCCTCCCTCTGATGTTAAAATGGTAGCTGTCAATGGCTTATTTGATTTCTTTTGTTTTCATGGGGGATCCTAAAACCATTGGTCCTATATTGATATCGAGAATTATCCGATCAAGGTCAATGCAGAAGCTTTATCTCTGGAATGTCGTGAAAGCACGTACCACTCACACTTCTGCACTTAGTTATAAATAAATAGCTTTTTTGCAATAATATTAATTTAGAACTCGAAACTATAATATTTATTAGAACTGCGAGTGTTTTTATTTAAGCAAAAATCTGTTAATTGTTATTTTGTGCTGTGCACTGTGCCATGCTTACACTCTCACATTGTTTAAATTTTTTAACATTAGGCTTAATTTCAGATTTTTGTTGGTGAGCATAAATATCGTATAAATTTGATTTAGTCATTGGTATTCATATTATTAGTTATCTTTTCGGTAGGTGAATGTTAAGTGTATTTAAGTATTGCTTGTAGAGTCTTTAACTAAATTTTACTTATGATTCAATATATCAGTCTTTTTATAAGTCAAGTTGAACAAAATTTTTTTCTCTCGCATTCTGTACTTTGTTTGGTTAGCTGTTTCTAGAGAATTTTTGTAATCATGAGTAAAAAGTGTGATAATTGCTGTAGATTAGTGAGGGCGAAATTTTATTGCGAAATGTGTAGAAAATTGTTTTATTGGGAAAATTTAAGTGGTATCGAAATTGGGGAAATTGACGAGGCTCTCCCTTAGTTCTATATGACTGTGTTAAAACCAGGAAGATATTAAAAAAGGAGGTAAGGATTAGTGTCCTTGAGGCAGAACTAATAGATACTAGGAAGGAATTGGATAGGTCGCAGAGAAACAGAGATGGTTGGAAGCTGACATTGAGGAAAATGGCAACGTGAACAAGGTGGGCTTCTGATTCTTTTCTTGTTGGAGTGGAAAATAAGTTTGCCCTTTTGACAGAGTTATACAGGGATGAGCCTTATGTAGCTGTATGTATAGGGAAAAAGCAGTGGACTTGTAGAAAGAGTTGTGTATCTAAGTCTAGTTGGCAAGGTTTAAGGATAAAGAAAGTATTGTTGTTAGGTAGTAGTTATGGAAGAAATATGGGCCACTGGTGCAGGAAAATTTAGGATCAGATTTCCAGGTCAAAAGATTCCTTAAGCCCAATGCTCGTCTTGCTCAGGTAGTAGAAGGTACTGTTTATTTATGTAAGGACTCCACAGATAAAGGACATATAGTGATATCGGGAGGAGCGGAAAATATTCTGGATAGGAATGATAGTTATAGTATTAGAGATGAGCTGCAGAAAATAGTAAAAGCAACGTGTCACATTGTGGTCAGTATGATGCCAGTAGTGAGACGCTATGATCGGCCACAGATGAACTTAGCTTTGAGGCGAGTGACTCTGGAACTGGGACGGTTTCTTATGTCTGACATCGCCTCTGGAATGGGCTTGGTACCTGTAAATGTTATTGATAAGTGGTGTTATACTAGGCAAAGCCTACCCCCACAACAGTAAAGGGAAGAGGGTTCTTTCCAATTTGATTACCGGACTATTAATTGGAGTCACCGCCTATCATGAAAATATTTAAGTAATTAATGGTGTTAGGGAGGCCCTTTTTTATATTAGGCTAAAGAATTAGGCAGAGAATTTTAACAGAAATTAGTTTAAACAGTAACGAGTTTTCAGATACCAAAATTAAAAATTGTGTATGAACTAATTTATTATATATGAATATCAGAGGGTTATCAAACAAATTGGATGAATTGCTAGTTCACTTAAATTAATAAAATCCTATCAACAGAACTGATGTATTACCCTTGTCTGAACTTCATATAGCTACAGGAATAGGTATGTCAAATATAACTAACTTTTAATTTAACTTCTCATTACTGCATAACAATCTTGGAGAAAGAAGGAGTTGTCACTTACATTAAAAATGCTTATAGTTTTGATGATATAAATATTAGTAATTATTGTCTTGATCTACATTTTGAAGCCTGTGCTAAACAGCTAATTTCACCAGTCTAGCTTAAGCGTTCATAGCGACAACTTCCTCGTTCGAGAGAGTAGACGTGTGAAAGTAAAACTTGACTGGCAGTGTGAAATCTGTGAATCGTGTTTGATTAAATTAGTGTCTCGTACTTGAGATTTTAATAGTGTGACAGCCTGATGTATGGTGGCCACTACCGTGAGGGGGGCGGAATGCTCCCACCACCAGGACCACCAGACCTCACCGATGGAGCAACAATATTGGCAGCAGTGGGTGAAACTATTACAGGAGAAGTGAGTACTGTAAACCACTATTTGACGACAGCTGCAGTGGATGTAGTAATGGAAGAAGGGACAAATGTAAATCGTAGAAAACGTCCAGGTGACTTAGGTGTGAATGTAGGAGGGGATAAACGGGTAGCGTTTGATCAAGGTGCCCCCAAACAAGACAGCAGCACAGTAGCCACTGTAGTAAAAGTAAGCGATAACTGATAGGCAGGTAGAACAGTGATGTCCGAGCAGATGAACCGAGATAAACAGTAGAGCATATGTGCCAATGATAATAATAAAGTCAAAAATATGTATAGAATGGCGGACACTGGCCAATATGTA
Organism: Vandiemenella viatica; assembly: GCA_031002005.1. Classification (NCBI taxonomy): domain Eukaryota; kingdom Metazoa; phylum Arthropoda; class Insecta; order Orthoptera; family Morabidae; genus Vandiemenella; species Vandiemenella viatica. The sequence goes on along the minus strand of CM061921.1, from coordinate 237,104,598 downwards.
GTAATAATAGAAGGAAAGAGCGGAAATATAGGACGGTTACATGTTATATCGCTTGGAAAATTACTACAGCAAAATATACAAAATACAGGAGATTCGTGGACAGGTCATGAATATAGTAACTACAGGAAAGAACAGATAAAATGTGGAAACACTCTCGCCAAGAGCGTCGAACAGTATTGTGACGTTCAAATCGTTGGTGGCAAGGAACTTGGAGGCATACGTAGCAGCCCACTTAGTCTGTAAACAAGGAGTCATACGCGGAGTGGATACCGAGTTAGGAATACAAGAAATACTTACGGAAATAGTGACACCAGTAAAAGTGATAGCAGTAAGAAGATTACCTAAATCCAGTGTCCAAAATAACAGCAGAACGGAAGTAAAACTTCAAACATGTGTGTTAACTTTCGATGGACAGGCACTACCTCAATTTGTATATATTCATGGTACGCGGTGCGATGTATCACCATACACCCTAGCCCTACGGATTTACTATAACTGTTTACGTTATGGACACATAGGGAGACAATGCCGCGGAAAGCTCCGCTGTGACATGTGTGAAGAAGCGCATCGCACGGCCAAATGCAACTCGGATGTGGTACGTTGCTCAAATTGTAGCGGCCTACAAACGCGACAAATAGGTCATGCCCGATGTATTTGAGAAGCAAGCAATAACATGAACTAGCAGCTACAAACAACATGTCTATTATAGAAGCGGAAGACTACCTGAAAAATAGACCATATGCACTGGCAGTACAGTGGCAGCAGCGTTGCCAAGTAGACACTTCAGATGGACTACAACACTCGAACAAAATGCCAGACGTCACTAACCACAGTGACTTCCCGCCACTGTTACCGAACAACACGTTGGGTGGGTGCAAAACATACTGGGAGAAACCTGTACCGCTGCATAAGAAACAAGCGGCAGGACAGCAAATGAATATAACACAAACGCCGCGGGCAGAATGAAGGCAGGGTGGGCACCGGACCACACAGCCACAGAACATACCAACATGCTCTATGATGTACCAGAATATGTTTGACCCAGGAACTTTGATGGGTAGTAACCCATATCAACCATAACAGACAGAATCAGAGAACACAGGAGAAAATGTTATAGAGCAACTAGTGGAGTTAATCACTAAGATAGTAGAGAGAGCAAAAATAGGAAAACAACGATACTAGGCAATTATTAGAAAGGAACATGATACCCCAACCTGCTAATGATGAACCCTGCGACAATGAAACAAGCAGCTAACAGAATACTACAGTGAAATGCTCGCTCCGTTAGAAGCAATAAAGCAGTCCAACTAGAATTATTCCATAGAGCAGATATACAAATAGGTGCTATCTGCAAAACTTGGTCAAAACCTGAAACAACCTTCGAACTATCCGGTTACCATATAGTAAGAGCAGACAGAAACGACGGTATGGTAGAGCGGCAATCATAATTCGGAACGACATAAAATATGAAGAGATCATAATACGAAATCCTAATGCCGGACTAGATGCATGTGCGGTTGTAATAGGCACGGCAGAGTCAAAATTTGCAGTACTCTCACTATAAAGAGCGCCACAGTCGGTGATATCGAAACACATGTTAAGTAGTATAATGAGGCAAGTTCTATCACCGAAATTAGTATTAGTGGATATAAACGCACACCATCAGTTATGGGGATGCCCACAGACAGACACAGCTGGACAACGCTTCGTGGAAATGATCGATGAAGAAAACTTGATTCTTCTGAATAACGGTGCACCCATTCGAATTGGCTCACCTAGCCAAACGAGTTCAGCGGTAGATGTGTCAGTGGCATCTATAAGTCTAGCACTGGAGGCGAACCGGAAAGTAATGCAGGAGTTACTGGGATCGGACCACCTACCAATATTAATATCCTTGTCGACAGCAAAAATAGCACCAGCATTGATCCAATCACCCTACAAATGGAATATAGAAAAAGCAGACTGGGGTGCTTACGACAAGTATGTAAGGGAAAATATAGACTTGTATGAGGAATATGGTGAAGTGAAAGAAGACTATCGTAAGCTGATAGCAGATACAGAAAACGCAGCAATGAAATCAATTCCACACAAGAAACCAACTTATGTTCGACATATTCCACGAAAGGCATGGTGGGACGACGTTGAGTGTCAGAAAGCGATCTTCTTGCGAAAGGAAGCTGTCAAAAAATACAAGGAAAGGCCAACCCTGGATAATTATCTCTATGTGAAACAGATATCAGCTAAGGCAAAGTTGCTCATGCAAAAGAAAAGGAGAAACTGGGAAAATTACTGCGCAACATTAAATAAGGACACACCAATTAAAGAAGTATGGAATTTAATTAAAAGACTAAAACATAAACAAACGAATGGGAAGTATGGAGAACCATTTCCCGAAAACCTAGCGGAGGAGATCCTAATAAAAATGATACCTCCCTCGGCGAATCTGGAACAACTGTGGATGGAGGGAGACACAAACCACGCACTGCTGCATCCATTCAGCGTACAAGAACTGGAAAAAGCATTATTTTTTGGCAAAGGTACCACCCCAGGACCAGACAACATCCATTATAGTATGATCAGGAGACTACCAGTGACAGGGTAAAGGCGATTACTAAATATACTGAACAAGGTATGGGAGGAGTGAATCAACATTCCAACAATGAAGACGGCAAGAATAGTACCAGTGGAGAAAGTCGGGAAAAAGGATAACGAACCAGAATCATACCAACCGATCACACTTCTCTCTTGTATATACAAGGTACTTGAGAGAATGGTCAAGCACAGATTGGAATGGTGGGTGGAACACCATAAGTGGCTGCCAACCACACAGTTTGGCTTCAGGAGAAGATTGGGAAACCACAGAGGTCCTAGTATACTTGACAACGGATTTCCGGATATGCTTTGGAAATAATGAATACCACCTTGCGCTGTTTACGGACTTGACAAGCGCATATGATAATGTATCAATAGCAGTACTATTAAGGAAAATGATAAAGATGGGTATACCTGCATCCTTTACACAAAGATTGCAGGGTCTCCTATCAAACAGATGAATAATCATTAATAACGGAGGGAAGATAATTGGCCCAAGGACAACTAGTGATGGACTACCTCAAGGATCAATCCTCTCCCCGCTATTATTCAACATATATACCATGGACTTACACGATATGATACCACAACATATACGACTACTACAGTACGCGGATGACCTGTGCTTTTGCCTGGTAGATCGGCTACTGAGCAACTGCATGCGTCGCATCACTCAACCAAACTATATGGAAACTTTGGCATTGGCTAATAAACAATGGTCTACAAATACCAGTACAAAAACAGTGGTGTCAATATTCAAGAGGCACAGACAGCCCCAAGGGACCAAAGTTACTCTAGGACCCTACAAAGCCCCTACAAGAACAAAGGTTAAATACCTTGGCATGACCATAGACAGTAAGTTGTCATGGTTGGAACATATAAAACGTATAGTCAATAAATTTGAAGCAGCTATAAACGTCATAAGAGTCTGTGGTACGACTTGGGGATCAGATCCGACTATTACACTGAACATGTACCGAGCCTTGGAACGCTCCCATCTGATATACGGTTATATCTGTTGTGGATCGGCGAGTAGAAATAATCTAATTAAACTGGAACAGATACAATTCAAAGCCTTAAGGGTATGCCTAGGAGCGATGAAGACGACACCAACTAACGTGCTGTTGGTGGAGGCATTAGAGGCACCATTACATTTGCTAAGGCGCTACCTAGCTGCAAAATTTATGCTCAAGCAAACACAGTACAACCATACACCAGTTATCGAGAACGTTAGGAAAATTTCTATAGCCTATCACGCAGAAAAGTATTGGAAACGGAAACAGGAACCTCCTCTAGTAATAGAATATTTAAAAGTCAGTGTCCTACGAAAGGTGGTAAAGAAACACATGATTGGCTGGTTAGATCATGTGGCGACTAAAATGAATTACGATTGGCTGCAAGACTAAGAAGAAGCAGAGCAGCGCAGTTATTAGTGAGTCTTTTACAAGTGGCTATGGTGAGCTCACATGTGAACTATGTGTAGTGTTCTGCCAGTCATTGTCTATTATCTTGACTAGCCGTAAGTGAACCACGAAGACTGTCGAATTCATGCGGTAGTCCGATAATAATAACGTGTGCTATTTAGGATGCCGATTTTCTAATTGCTAATGTGCCATCTTCAAGCCGAAGTACGATGCCTAAACTTTCATTGTAATGGAGAACTGGAAGCGGCCTGGGCATTTGTGTTTTGGAATATACCGTGTCTAATTGACCTTCTGAATCATAACGAACATTCTTTAGTAGTAACCTGCTAGTGACAAGCATTTGCATTAGCAATCCTGATGAATTTCCGGAATCCCGGGTGGCGACTATTGTTGAGTAACGAATCTGTGAGAAATCCTACCCAGCGCCTAGCAGTATGCCAGTGCGTTCCTTTCACAGTCCAAATTATTCCTATCGTCTTTGTCAAGTGTCTAAACAGTAACAAGGTACAGAGAGCTTTCTCTAGACTGTGGCAGAGTAACGGCAACTTTTGTCGGGCGCAGTAACAGGTATAAGGCTGGAAGCACACCCAGCTAAAACAAAAACATTACATATCCCACGTACGAACATTTTACTCGTGACAAATGATTGATATTTTACTTACAAAAATAGTATCCAAATGCTGTGTTAAAAAACCATCATTATAAGTCTTTATCACGCTATACTGGATTGGAAGATTCTCTCCTTACTGAACGTAATTGTCACGAAATGTTAAACGTCAATCACTTCGTATTTGCGGTGTTTGTTTTGTTTCAGGTTACTTTAGATTCAGTCGATGGTTTTTGTTAATAAAGAATGAGATCATCATATGTTTTTTGGTCTCAAAGACCTAGTCACAGAGTCTCTTACCAGTTGTGCAATGCACATCTATCGTAGCCTCTTATTTTACACTGGTAATCCTACCAGGAATAAGAGACCTACAGTTGAACATGGAATTCTAACCACGAAGCATCCCAGCATCTTTGCATTAACAAATCAAAGCTTCTCCAGAAATAAAGGTCTGTTTTAAGGTATGTAAAAATTGCATCCGAGACCAGGAGTTTAACCAGGGAACTTCCGTACCGCAATCGCACGTCGTAACCATCTGAGACATTAGATCAAATCTAGAAGCAATGAAAAATATGTATTCAAGCATGATAACATATCTGTAATGTTTTCTGTTTAACGTACTTTATCCCAAAACCCACACCAATAAATAAGGTGTTACCTTTGACATAGAATTTGATGGATGATGAAACGAATTTTTACGAATGTTTTAGAATGGCACAATCTGCATATTACGATCATCTGATGAACATGCAAGTGAGGATGGAGCAAAGACACTCGTTTCAAGACAATCAACAACACGTATACATTATTTGGTCGTGAAGAAGCGGAAATTTCCGAAATCCCTTCATATGCTTCTCCACATCTGTCTATTGGATTCTACAGTTAACGTACCGTAAGTAGCGCTATCGTCCATACGGCTAAGCGCTCCCCACTCTCCACGCTCTATCGAAGGATAAAATCAATGACATATTGTCTATGACGAAATTTGTAGAGCATATTATGCTCTACAACTTTTATAATATCTCAAAATAACATTTAGAGTAGAGGAAGCGAGATATTTGTAAAAACCGTTTTTTGTGACCTTTGATCTTGATTAACTTGACTAGCGTACACGAGATTCTATGAGACTTTTGAGCCGACTTATAAAATATCAAAACAAACGTTTGAGCAAATTTTCAGCTTGTTATCTTTCATTCCGAGGTTTGCCCCTTTTTTCACCTTATTTGACTGGATTACAATCAAGAGATATATGTGATGCTTTATGAGATTTAGCAGAAAATACAACAGTTGGTTAGTGAATGCCAGTCTATAAAAAAGGAAATAACTACCTGCGAATTTGTAGTTGCTCTCGTCGTATGATACGACATTCTTACAAAGATAAATGTTATAAGAAAAATGTTGCAGAGCGAAAGTGTACCTACACATTGGCTTGAAAATTATCTAGATATGGTTCACACTCATTATCCTTGGTATTGGCGAGAGAAACAGCTGACGAAAACGATATTCACAAAGTTCATTATCGTGAGAAGGAGACGTAAGAGAACGAACTTTCATTATGAAGAAGAAAAAATAAAGCTCTTGAATTGCATGCGGAGGAGATTTTCAAAATAAACTATTAGTATGTTATTGTTTACAATGTGCGCGCAAGATGTCAACATAGATTTGAGGCACTTAAACATGATGAATATACATTTGGTTTCATGCACAACATAAAAAGATTAAAGGAAACTAGTGATTTTAAAACTTCTGAAGCAGTGCAAAGACTTGTAAATATCTCTAACAGTAGGAGAAGCATCTGATATTGATGAACAAGAATTGTATGAACAACTGAATACGTTTATCGGTGTATAAGAAGTGATCCACTGCGGTAATGGGATAAATAATAGAAAAAAATTAAGTGAAGTGTACCCCACTATCGAAGTAGTCCTGAGAATTTTTGCCACCATACCTGAGACAGTTGCGTCCGCAGAAAGAAGTATTTCGCGGTTAAAAATTATTCGATGTGTCAAGTTCAACTGTCAGCCCTTTCTGTTCTTTGAATTGAAAATGAAGTAGCTCATTCGTTAGATTTTGTGCTTTATTTAAATATTTTAGTCTTAGGAAAAGCCGCAAACATAATTTTTTAATCCCTGTGCATATCTATTAAATCATATATGTACCTCAGTTTATCCTCAAGAATTTGTCGTCTTTATGTTTGATAACTTTTAATAACTCTTCTAATACAATATTTTAAAACTGAAAATTTATTTATTTATGATTTTTGCATTTCTCGTCGATCATCAGAAATACGTTCTTTTGATTCTCATACTTTGCATAAAGGACAAGGGCCTCGCAAATATCTGCCGCCCCGAGCCTCGCAATTGCTAAGGTCGCCCCTGGTGATAAAGAACTGCAGCGAGGTTAGAAACTCTATTGTCCAAAATAGTTTCGCAATTTTTTGGTGATAGTCCGTCTAAATGCTTGGATACCACTTCCCATCGCTTTGTTGATCGGAAGAATAGAACAAATTTATTATAAAGAAATCCGGACTAGCGAACTGATTTAAGTGATGTTTTGGCAGCACCTGCTATTACCCAATTTAATGACAGCTACATGGATTAAAAAATGATCGAAGATGTAGGTTCAGAATTCTGCTTTGGTCCCCTTTGTTTCCTCCTATTATATTAGATCCATTGTCATATCTTTGGCCTCCACAATCGTTGATATCCAAATAGAACTTGTGCAAAGTATCATCGATAAACAGGCCATGGAGTCCGGCTTCCAGGTCCCTAAGAGTCACTGCCGGCTTGTAAGAAACGAAACACCCACGCAATTGGACTTTGTCTTCGTTAGTGTCAACGAAAGCAATGATATCAGGAGTTCAATTCAGTGTGATGGAAACGTATTTTATTACACACTTCATTCGTTTTGAATACATTTGCTAAAGTAATCGACATTAGTCTCCTTATTAGCAACACGCCGGAGATGCTCCGTCATTAAAGGGTCATATTTTCCTAGCAGTTGCAATATACCCAGGAAGTTACCATTATTAGAAGTATTTAGTGTTTTAGATCCAAAGCTTCCTCTGAACAATAAATTACTGCATGTTAAAAAGAATACTTTGGACATCATCCTTTCCTTGATTTTTCGTCTTCAATCTGTATTTACAAATGCTTGTCTATGACACTGAAATTGTTTAATTGAATCAACACTTCTATCCAATTGATTATGGTGTGCTGGTGATTTGAGGAAGTTTCGTGAGTTTTGAGACTCTCTGATAAGTAGCTCCAGTCATCAAATCCTTCTTTTCCCTAATAAGAATGAGGCCTTCTGTTGAATAAACTTCAGTAAAAACAATATACTTTATCTGCAGATTGAAAGTAACAAGCTATCTTTTTTTATATTTCTTCATTTGGCATTACTCTTTGGAAACTCATATTTGAAAAATGACATACATAATTTTTTCTTTGATTTTTTTGTTGCTCGAATAATTATCTCATCTCTGGTTGCAGAGTGATTGAGCGACCATTTCAAAATATCATCATAATTTATACTTTGAAAATGTGACGGTGATGGTATGTCTGGTATACGTCATTCTGTAATGTTTTGAACTGCAGGCAACATTCCACCCATAGCTAAATTTTCTCGTACATGCTTATCTTTATCATCGTAAGCCTCGTCTGAAGAACTTCTATTAAACAAGTTTTCTTCCGCCGCGTGTTGAACTAGTCATGGTGACGACGATTCAGATGACTTCTCAAGTGCAAAAAATTTTGCAAGCAATTTTTAAACATTCTTAGTTTAGCCATTGTTTTGTGCGCCAGATAGTTTTTTTTTATTTTGCTTTTATTTTTTGTTTTTTTGTATGTAGCACATGTTTCGTCTGTAAAATCATTATGCTTTATAAATATTTACGATACCAACGTTAATTGCAATAACTTAAAGTCTAGAAATGGCATAAATAGATATCTAGATAGAATCTCGCTCCATAAACTCAAGACTACAACCCAAAAGACAGGAAACAGGTTCGGAAGTCCCGGAAACGGAGAGTACCAATTATGGGACGAGTTGTGATTTCCTTGATTCGAATAAGTCGAGCTTACTCTAGTCGCAACTACAGTTGACTCTATTCTATGATGACATACGACTGTGCACTAAGCTGAAGCTCTTGCGTTTGTAAACTCTTCTGGATGATTAGTGTATTAAAATAATATGCAAGTTGGGTTATTATAGAATTTATTTTTTGCGCAGACGATCTGTCGCTGTATTTTCGGCGCCCCTCAAACGACGGCGCCCCCCAAACGACGGCGCCCGGTGGGGTCGCACCGCTCGCACCTCCCTAGGTCCGCCCCTGGGCTAAACTTAATTTAATTCTGTTGTTCTCGAAGTTATTGTGATACAGTTTGAATATTGTTTGTTCATGTAATTTTTGTATTGATTATTTAAGTTGGATTTAACGTAAAGTTCATCATTTGTTTACTTGCATAATTGGCTAATTGTAGCCCTGGGCGTTGCTTTGCCACATATACAATGCTTGTATATCATGTTTAACATTAAATTCGCCCAGGTATGTAATTGCCAGCGATAATTAATATATATTTCATTGTGACAATTTACCTGTGATCCTGGAAAATAATCAAAGTTCTTGCTATATATTAAATTAAAGTACCTATAAATTCAACCCTTTCAATTGATGATGCAAAAAAGATGATAATTAAGATTTACTATGCTACTAAAGATAAATTACATTAATGAAGGGAACTTACCACCCTACAATGTGCAGAGAACTCATAGTATCCGGGTAGCTGCGTGGATAAAGACTGCTTTCGAACATAAAAGGTCCTTTGGTTGAGATAGCAATTTTTTTTTCAATGTGCATTTTCTTTCTTTTCTGTTTGTTGTGTTAAAGAATCATTTTCAAAAATTAATCAAAATATTAAATTGTTTTTATTCGAAAAATTCACGAAGTTTTGGTTTATATGCGTCATGCAAACGTTTGAAACATAAATCTGCATCTATACACTGCAATTCATGAAGTTGTGGGTGGCAGAGGGTAATTGCACAAAAACTGACACTGTGGAATCCAAACACAAATAACACGAACGAAGAAAGAATTCACATAAGTATCAGTACGGCGAATAATTTCTCTAATTGCTCCTATACAAGGAAACTTTTATGAAAAGATATCATTCCACAACCACAAACACTTTTTTTTATTTAAGTGGAGAAGATTATTTCATCTACATTTCTAAATTATCTTTTTTCCTTTTTTTATTTTGAAATATAGCGGAGATACTTTTTCATGTGAAAAAGATACATGTGCACAGCGGTGAAGAATGGAAGTTATTTTAATATAAACTTCACTTGTAGAAATTTCTCTAATCTTGCAACAGATTCGGAACGCTTTAAATCCATTTTGATGGAATTTTCACGTGACGATACAATTTCACGTTACCTTATTGACATAAATGCGTCTATTTAGGCGATATTACTGTTAATTTGCAAGTAATTTTCAGTTTCAAAAAAAAAAAATGTATTTCAGTGTGCAAGTTACGTCAAGTTTCATTTTTGAAGTTTTCTTCTTTAATGCTTCAAATGTTTTTAATATGCTTACTATCGAAAAAAAAGATTTGAAGCCATCAGAGAGAAGCAAATTAATACAGTATGTGATGCTACCAACAACAACTTGTATAGAAACAAAATGCACACAGAAAACAAATAAAACATATTCCGAAGCGAGGATTGAACCTTACTGATACTCGCCAGAAACCATATGGCTATTGGTTTTAGGATGAATTATAATCTGTGTTATGACGTTTTCGTTCTATGAAGCCGATTGGTGCACTAAAGATCTCTCTCCTCGTTAGAAGCAACTTTAGGGTTTATATTTTTAAAGTGTGTACACGTCGAAATTTTCTTTTAATACTATATTTAACTCACTAAAATTACAGTGTAAATGGTCTTCATAGAAAGTGATATGTAAATTATTTGCAATATCGTCTGGGTATCTACGAGCATCTTGCTGTATCTTTTATTCGTATTTCAGCTATTGTTGGAACCCTTAGTTGTTTTGTGGAATTTTTATTGTTGTGATTGTACACTTGTGTACTACACACTACTTGTAAACCATATTTGTAACAAGTTATACACAAATTAGGTGAATCAAAAGTTACTCATCTAAAGAGAGCCCTTAGTAGTACGTGAGGTCACGCGTGTTGCTGGCCGGAACCAAAGAAGCATTTTGGTGGAATTTTAAGCACTTTAAATTTTATCGTTGAATTTTAGGTAAAATAAGCACCTTCGTCAAAAAATAAATGACACCTGCTGAACAACTTGTATCAATAAACAATTTCCAAAAAATAGTCAAATAGCCTAGTCATATAATTCCAGCTATTGGTGATCTCCGTAAAAGGAAACTAGTTTATTTTGCTATTTTCACTCCTTAATGTAATATACAAAACATTCTGGGGCAATTCTACTCATAGAGACAAAGTTTTCAGGGCCCAAAAGTGGGTAATATGAAATATGTGTGGGGATAGCAGCAGAACTTCATGCAGAGAGATAGCTGTTCAAGAAGTTAGGGATTTTAACATTGGTGGCCAAATATATATATATATATATATATACATGTCGTTTGTAGTCACAAATTATATTCGATTTGAAACAAATAGTAAAATACACAGTTATAACACTACAAGCAAAATGATCTTATCAAATATTACAACTCGTTGTGATTTATTCAAAATGGAGCCAGATATTCAGGGATACACATCTTCAATAAGCTCCCAGCAGATCTTAAATTTCTAGCAGATGATAAGATTAAATTCAAGAATAAATTAAAAGCGTTTTTAATTGACAACTCCCGCTCCGTCAAAGAATTTATTTCTAAGGTCTCTACAAAATATTTGCAAGTAGTTTGTGTAAACGTAGTTGACGAAATAATGTACCATTTATGCTGTGACTATATATCTTCTGGTGTATTTATTTCATCTGCTAAGCAACTGTTTATCTTTACACATCTCACTGAACAAGTCTCTTATATTAGGATATATGGAAAATGACTATTTTGTATTGTATTGAAGTCTCTTATTCTGTTCATTAACACGTGTACCAGCGGAAAACTGTAAGTTCTATTCTGCTGACGTAGCTGTATGTTAAAACTCTGTAATGAGCTCTATAACAGGCTTCAGTGACCCCACGTACTTTGAGGAACGACTTTCGAACAAATAAACCCTCGTACTGACATGATGGACGTTACCAATAAATGACTTGAAGGATCCGAAAGTTATTAAATCCTTGAAAATTTTTCAATTCAGTTCGTCATAAATGCAAGCGTGGATTTAAAGCACCTTCCTTTGCGCTGTTGCCTCATAAGCTGCGTCTGTAACAAGACATGGTCCGCTTGATTCAAAGAAACGGCTTTCAAACTCAGTTCCTGATAAAAGCAGCACTATCTGTGCACGCATCCTGTCCAGATACCACCGCGCGTTTTCGACACCGCAACAGGAAGTCAAAATGGAATCTCAGATAGTTCAGATAACTCCCCAGTTCCTGCAGTCCTTACAACAAACAAAATATCGGGTAAACTTTGACACGGAGAGTAAGCAACATGCAAAATGAACAAATAGCAGGTATTGAGTTTGAAGAGACTGAGTGGGGTGGGTGAGTGGTTAACGCACTGCCCTCGCATTCGAGAGGACGGCGGTTCAAGTCACCATCCGGGCATCCAGATTTGGGTTTTCCACGGTTTCCCCAAATCACTCCATTCGAATGGCAGGATACTTCCTTCAAAAGCTAATGGCCGAATTCCTTCCAGTTTTTTGTCCCCAATCCCATTCCTCCTCTAATGACCTCGACGTCGAAAAGGCGTAAAGCCATAAGTAAAAAAAAAAAAAAAAATTAACTCACGCACACACACAGAATTTGAAGAGTACATGAGTTAACTACAGCGTAAAAACTTTGAATATAAATTTTTTTTTACTTGTGGCTTTACGACGTCGAGGTCATTAGAGGCGGGATGAGACTGGGGACAAGGAGCGGGAAGGAATTCGGCCATGGCCTTTTTGAAGGAAGCCACCCGGCATTCGCCTGGAGTGATTTGGGGAAACTATGGAAAAATCCAAATCTGGATGCCCGGAAGGGGATTCAAACCGGCGTCCTCCCGAATGCGAGGCCAGAGCGTTAACCACTCACCCACCACGCTCCATGATTATAACTATGTATACGACTGTTGCATTATTTTCATCTACTTCAACTAGAAACAAAATCCATGAACCGTTTGCTAATAAGCACAGTTTCGACGTATTCTATGTCTTATATTTCCGGTCGGAAAATCGAGTGCCTCTTGTACAGTTTGAAATGGCAATATCGTCTTAACAATGCACGCTCGTACGTTAAACCATTCGACAGACGAAGAAACAAAGGTTATATACAGCATAACATCAGCGCAGAGAGAACGTGAAGATGTAGCTATGTTTGCACGATAAAGTTATTATGTCTCTGTTGTCTGATGTGATAGAAGGTTAAGTGACATGTCGTTGAAATCGTCTTATCGAGTACTGCCTATGAGGAACGGCCTTGGAACAAATAGCCCTCTTACTGATATGTTGGGCATTACCAATGAATGACTTGAAGATTCCCAATGTTATTCAACAATCGTAAAATTCTCAACTGAATTCGTCATAAATGCAAGCGTGGATTTAAAGCACCTTCCTTTGTGCTGTTGCCTCATAAGCGGCGTTGGAACAAGACATGGTGCGCTGGATACAAGGAAACTTTTTTTTTTTTTACCTATGGCTTTTCGCCTCGTCGACGTCGAGGACATTAGAGGTGGGATGGGACTGGGGACAAGGAACGGGTAGGAATTCTGCCATTGCCTTTTGAAGGAAGGATCCCGACATTCACCTGGAGTGATCTGAGGAAACCATGGAAAACCCAAATCTGGATGCCCGGACGGGGATTCGATCCGCCGTCCTCCCGAATGCGAGGCCGGAACGCTCGGTACAAGGAAACGACTTTCAAACTCTGTTTCTGATAAATTGTTAAAAACATTAAACAATCATAACTGAAGTTGTGACAATTGTGTTTGGGCAAAAAATGTCGCGTTATATGAGTGCTAAGCCCAACCAGTTAACACAGTAGCACGTATATACACTTCCGTGACTGGTAAAGTCAAGAGGAGACCAATCCAATTAAATTCATAGAGGTGTAGCTCCCTCCAAGGCAGCTTCAATCGTCGTCATGATTACTAAACGCGTACAGGAGAGTGGAGTAGACCATAGATAATCCAAAAAGCTAAAAATGACCAGTTCAGAGCGTCAGAAGGCTTGTGGGCAACCCCTGAAAGACAATGTGAACGATTGCGCTCGACCGGACAACCTAGTGCAACCGTAGCTGCTGATATTTGTATAGTAATGCACTATGAATGAACCGTAAATGACTTGTCTTCGTTCGTTTTTTTTTTTTTTTTTTTTTTTTTTTTTTTAATACCACACTAGCAACCCTGCAACATACTTATGTGACGTATTCCACGTTTGCAGCCGTGGCTGCGACACAGTACTAGTATATTTCTTTTCTGCTTTCAGGCAGTCCGCTCCGTCAGGATGGCGGTTACTAAATGAAAATTATCATAGAGAGAGGAAAGCGAGAGTCATCATCTCCCTACAAACCATGTAAGCTTTCTGCTATTGTATTCTATGTTACTCTGTTTGTGAAGTGCATGTAGACCTATCTTAGGAGGAAGTTGGGAACTCTTCCAGAAATCGTTCATATGATTACGCAGAACAAGAACGAGATGGACACGCAAGGAAAGGAATATGCGCTCTCGCTAATCGTAAATCTCCAATCCCAGTACCACGTCTTCCAAACTTCCTCAGCCAAACTTTTGTGCCGCTAAAATCAAATGCGGCAGGCACAAAAGTTATGAGGTCTGTGCAAAAGAAGTCAGATTTTGTAAAATCATATTAGATTGGCAACAATGCGTTCGCCTATATGGTGAATTTCCAAGAGTCTGGTGTGCACTTGTTAGCTCACACCTCATTTTTGTAGTGTTAGGTAACTGGACGTCGTACAAGATCCAAGAATTTCTAGCAAAGGAAATAATTACACTCATTTGCCAGCCTCATTTCCCGGACACTATCTGGTATTGTATCTGGCGTTTTGCACTGGAATAAATGTTCCAAAAAGTGACTTTTTTGCGAGACGGAGGAATGGATCACCTTCCCTCAAAGTGCCTCAAAGGTGCTTTCAAGAATGAAAGAACTTTTGTGCGGAGTAGGTACATTCTTCGAAGGTGAATAGTAGATAAATTATATCATGTAAGCACAGTTCAGATACTGTCCAAATTATGATGACCTGCACAATAGCCTCTTTCGTATTATTGTCTTTTATTTGTCATTTATGGCTCCATGACAATAGAGACAGTAGAGATGTGATAGGATTCCTGACTAGAAACAAGAAGTGAATCGGCCATGACCTTTTTCAGGGAATGATCTCGGGATTCACCTATTGTGATTTTGGGATACTATGTAATTTCTGCCGAAGGCTAGGCCCCTTACCGCTAGTCTCTGTCAGTGCTGGTTTACCACTCTGAAAAGTTACTGAGTCCATTTGGCAGACAGCTTTAATGTTACATAAATCACACGCACGGAACGCAATCTCGCTTGCAATATCTGACGCTGACGCATTGTATCATGCTGTATCTGCATGACCAAAGACAAATCCACAGGATACTCGTTGGCCTGAAGTTCCGTATTCCAGCTGCCTCCACTGTGATGAATGCTTGCTGATAAGAGTTATGACGCAACACCTAGTAACTTACTGGCGTTTTCTTCGAGTCGTCATGGCTTTGTTAGAATTATATAGCACCCAGCGAATAACAGAAACATTATCTTAGCATTTTCAAACAGCTTGAGTTAACGACATGTTGTTATTAATGAATAACATTACTGGACACACGAGCTCGATTATTTAAATGCAGGAATAATTCTGAAACGATCTGCAACCCAGATAAGTTCTCGCCTAAATAGTGAACGAAATTATGATTTCAAAATAATTTTATTTTACTCAAAATCATGTCCCTTTCGATCGAAATATTAATTCCATGGATATTCTGGCTTCAAAGTGCCGTCTACAACATCGTAATCCGTAAGATCTTGTGCAGCTGGAACCGTGTATTTATTCTGATAAAAACAATGCAATGGTTTTGCATGGCAGATGCCGGCGGCTCGATTTTTTTGCAGGGCAAGTGGTGTTTTAATTAAATAATGTGTCCACATAGCTGCCTGAGTGGCCGAGTTCCCAAAAGCCAATTGAAATTTACAGAAGTATTTTTTTAACCTTTGTGACATATATGCCACATGTCACCTTTATCCCCCTCCCTCGTTCCCTATTGATTCTGATTGCTCATGTTTTTACTGTTTGTCATATTTAAATCAATTTTCTGGTTTCCCGTATCATTTCCTTTAATTTAAATGATAAAGCATCATTTGTTATGCTCAGGGAACTGATTGTTATTGTCCAGAGATTAGAGGCTCGCTAGTTAGTTATCGAACAGTAGGAGGGAGTGAACAATAGAGCGTGGTTGTATACGCATGGTAGATAAGGCTTCATGCCTTTGCTTGTATGAATGGATAGAATGAGAGATGCATGTTTTTGGAAGTTTATTTGAGGTAGAGATTTAGCTGAAAAAATACATTGTGAAGATTTTCGTGGCTTTGTTGGATTGCAAGACATTATAAAATAAAATAGAATTAAGGGGAACTACGTATTATCATTTGTAACAATGGTACCCATCATTGAAAGTGAGAAACAGAACAGTATTAGAAAGATATAAAAGTAATTAAGTTTAGAGAAGCGAGAAGAGGAGAAGGAAGGATACTGATAATAGCAGTCAGATCGCCACTGGCATGATATTGAGAAGCACTCAGATCACACCACTCTGTGATTTTTGGAGCTTAATGGATTTCGTAGGCATCTTTTAACATATTTTTCTTCACCTAAGACGTATATGAAAATGCAGAATTAAGTTTCGGTAATGAATGTAGCCGACATGCAATACTGCAAACGTATATTCAGTGTAACTAACCGTAAACCAAGTTCAATTCCAGTTCCAGAACAGTACGTGTATGAATTTAAACAATTCGTTTGTAGGTATATGACTTACATTTAAGACATTGATATATTCAGTCAAATCTTTACTCCAGCCGAAGTGTACGAAACCTCTTAAATACAGTTTCCTGGGCAAGGAAATGAATTTTGCAATAACAATGAGATATAGAAACAAGTTTTTCCACAAGCCACTCACCTTCTCAGAGCAATGTTGTAATAACTTTAATGTAGGTATTAGCGTTTTAAATAAGCATATGTGGTAGAGCTATTGAAGAAAGCAGTTAAAAATTGTAAATGATCTAATGATTAGTGGTAGATGTTAAATTTACTACCGTGCCAATAATATCTGTACAACGCCTAAAAAAATTCTTTTGTAATCAGTGCTGTCTCACAGCAAGAATCTAAATTAGTTTATTTAGTTGTTATTTTACGTACGTTTATTTTCAAGCAATTCGTTGTCTTTGAATCCGGTAACTGCTTGACTGCTCTGTTTCCATCCAGTACTTCGCCAACAGGGTAGAGAAGGTGAAGTTACGTAGCAGCTAATCAGCAGATTGTGAACCAAAGACCTGGATTATTCTCCTGTACGTGTGTAGTTCGTGCATTCAGCTATTTCATCCTTATACCCAGCCGCGATAATGTTTCTCTTCGTTTAATGTTTCGCTTTTATTATTTTGGTTTCATGACGAGATTATTAAAGGAGAGAATATTACGAGAAGTTAATTGTCCATGGTCTTTATGAACGAACTATCTCGGCATTCACTGGAGTGATTTCGGGAAATGATTGAAAACCGAAACCAAACCTGGAACAGAACCTGGGTCCTTAACACCCAAGGTCGTAAAGTTAATATGAAGCTGCCAAGCTCCATTTTTTCTGTTCAAACTGTTTTTTACTCCCTAGACAAAACTAGTACCTTGGACCATGTTAACCCCTATGCCGCCAGAGTCTATGATTCGTCCATTGGATAGAGACCTAAATGTAAGCGACTGCCTGGTACTTACAAATTTGGCCTGAAGGTTCAGTATTTCACCGTCTTCCTTTATTCATCCTCACACAAAAACGAACTACCCTTAGACTAAAATTTGTCGTGCAACCCGCCTATTCCGTTGCGTAAACTAAATAGGTAGCCACAAGGGGTAAATTGGACCTGCAGTTTGTCATGAAGTACGAGCGACGGAGCAAATTTGCGCGCTTCATATGAACGAATCAAAGCTTTGCCAGAGATTAAGACCAGTTTAAATGCCCGTAAAAGTGCAGCCGAGGCCGGAATTTGAACTGGAGCTACTCTTAAAATCATCTACTACATGTGTAATAACAATTACCTGAATAATTATACAAGCAACTGACAAATATTGTTACGGTGAGGATAACATATGTATACAGACAGACGCCAAAAATAATTCCTTTTCCTTTCAGTCAGTCGGTACGGAGCAAGGTAAGGTGTTTTTAAACTTCTGTTGGCCGACTGACTGGAATTCGTGTCTTCATATTTCTGTGAATCGTATCGTTCGTAATGATTAAATTTGGTGACTCCACAAGTGACAGGGAGGGGTGAGGGAGTGTCTTGTGTTATTCGCATTGTGCATGAGAGGTGACTGAAGCGACAGATGTACTTTTCTCAGATACAAAAGGGGCCGCCAGTATAACGTTTTCGTCCAGTGAACAAATTACTATAAATCGTCCAGGAATGCTTGGGATGTAATCTATTCATCTGGAACATAATCTGGTGATTAGGAGTTGTGCAATAATACCAACAACCTTGCTTGCCATGTACAAGAAAGTGAAAATTTCGATATCATGGTGAGTTTTAGATTTTCGTTGCACAATTCTAATAAATGACTATGATATCAAGGGTTACGTTGAATGCAGAAGCCACTAGGTTCATAGAGAACATATAATATTTAGAGTTTATTTCTTATTTCAATTACCACAAGCCGACTGTTTCGTTTTTGTAGTAAGTATCACTGTGTTCTACATATATGCATTTTGCCAAAAATGAATAAACTGAAACAGAATTAAAAAATACCTTAAAAGATTCTAAATACCAAAACTTTCCTCATAATATAGTATTTACAGATATTTACAACTTTTAGTTTACGGCCACGCATTCTTTTTTTAAACAAAAAAATTCTTTAAGCGTTGTAGAGTTGTTACACCAGTTGTCAAAGACACTGAACTGAAGAGAAATGCATGTTTCTGACAGCAATAAATCTATCAGTTAAAGTTACACCTCTGGGACACAAGCTCGCTTAGACAAGTAGTAATTTATACAGTGTCGGGTAAATTACTTCAATTGGGAAGAGTGAATGTATTTACCGCTCCTAATTCTCAAGGTGGCTGTAGGGTGTAGATGTCTAATCTGCAGCTCCAAATGAAATGCACTATTCCATGGTGATATAACTAAACTGTTTTGGCATTATCTGAATTTCCGACACATCTGGGAATGATTTTCAATCTACCAAGTCAGTACTCCGGAAATTGTATGGTGCCTCTCATTTTCTGACGATGTACTTAATCAGTTGCGTTTTCACCCAAATTCTATTTTTCCACAAAATTCTTTGTTAAAAAACTGATATAATGAGTAGCACCTCTGATACCTGAGAAACTTTAAATTACAACTGAAATTCTGATATAAAAAGAAAAGAAATAACAAATGCACGATAATTTTACCATACATTTTACTTAGGATTAAAATTTAAAAAATTAATATTTTTCTATAGAATTAGTTTTTTTTTCCGCTTGCCTCAACGGCTGTGTTTGTGAAGCCCCACTGCTTTACAGTTTTACTTCTATGGGTCTGATTCGTTGGGGACGCTTTTAATGGATTTTTTCTGTCAGGGGAAAAACCTGGGCTGTGGTCATTCGAAATGACCTTATTGGTAAAAACCCCTGCTGTGTTCGTGTACTGTTCTTCACAGTTCAAACTGGGTTGTGGATTATACTGAGGGGCACTCTTGTACTTGTGCCACGTCTTTGGCATTATTGTTCCAATTGTCTCTGTTCTTGGATTGTCTCTTGTCTGATTTAGTCTTTCTATAAATTTTTCAGTTTGTTTAATGATTTCTGCTTGTACTGTGGAGATTTCTGCTTCCCTGTGTAGTGTTGCTGTAGGTGTGTACCTCGGTGCGTTGTATATCATGCGGAGGCATCTGTTTTGTAATCTTTGGATGTGTTGTAGATTCGATCTGCTAGCCAGACCCCATATTTGGCAGCCATATAGGAGGAAGGGCCGGATTATGCATTTGTATAGACGGAGTTTTGTGTTTGTTCGGAGCTCCTTGCTGCGTAATACTGGAGAGAGGTTCATTATTACCGCTAGACCTTTTTTTCGGCGATCGAGAATGTGCTGTCGAAAAAGTAGTTTTTTATCTAGTATTATCCCTAGATACTTGTGCTCATTAACCCATTGGATTTCCTGGCCCATTATTGTCAGTGTTCTGTTTAGTTGTGGCCTTTTGTTGGTAAAATATATGCTGGCACATTTCATTGCATTTACTTTCACCTTGTTTTTTCTGCTCCATGTGGTGAATGCATCCAGACCTTTTTGCAGCCTTGTTAGGTTTAAGTCGTGCCTGTTCCCGATCACATACATGCCCGTATCGTCTGCAAATTGTGCCAGCTTTACATGGGGTGGTGTCGGGATTTTATTAACATATATACTGAATAGTGGTGAAGAGATCGGAGCTCCCTGTGGTATTCCGGCTTCTATCACATGTGTTGACGATCTCTGTCCTTCAATTGATACGTAGAATTTTCTATCTTTCAGGTAGTTTCCAATAAGTTTTATGTAACAATTTTTAATTGTTGTTTCGTTTTTTAGCTTCGTTATCAGGTTGGCATGCCAGATTTTATCATAAGCCTTTTCGATGTCTAGAAATACTGCTGCTGTTGACCTTTTTGCGATTGAAATTTGCGGTGATTTCTTCTGTTATTCGTAATAGTTGGGTTGTTGCTGCGACGCGGCTCTGGAAGCCGAATTGTTCTGGCCTGATCGTGTTATCCGCCTCGAGGCTGGACTTTATTCTTTTCAGTAGTATTCTTTCCAATATTTTTGATGTTGAAGATAGTAGGCTTATGGGGCGATAGTTGTTGGCTTGTCTGGGGTCCTTGCCTCTCTTAGGTATTGCTATTATCTTTGCTGTCTTCCAGGCTGCAGGAAAATAGCTCTGGAGGAGACAAGCGTTGTAGATTCTTGTTAGGAGTACTATGGCTTTGGTTGGTAGCTTTTTCAAATGTTCATTTGTGATTTTGTCATGGCCTGGAGATTTGTTTTTTGCGATCTCTTTGATTATTTGGCGTACTTCGCGTGGTGTTGTTAGCTCTGGTGGGACGTCCGCCGGTTCCTGCATAATGATTTGAGCTTGACGTTCCGTCTCTTCACTTTCCCTTTGCTCTTCAGGTGTGAGTTGGTAGTCAGCTACCGTATACTGTGCTGCAAAGGTTTCAGCTAGGATTTCGGCTTTGGCTAATGGTTGATAACATGTTCCCGCGGGTCCTGCTATGGCTGATTTTGCTTGACGCGGTTCTTTGAGTGCTCTTATAAGCTGCCACGGCTCTCTGTTTTGAAACATTAGGTTGGACATTTTGTCCTCCCATTTCTCCGACCTTCTCTCTTGTATTCTCTCGCGTAGTTGTTTGGCGTAGTTTCGGTACTGCCGTCTATCGTTTGGGTCGCGATACTGCTGCCATAGTTTCCGGTAGCGGTTACGCAAGTAGCGTAGGTCCTCCAGTAAGGCGGGGAGCTCTGTTTGTCGATAGTTTGGGTATACTGTCGTAATGCTGGCTCTTTTGTCTGCTTCATGTATCGCTTTGTTGAAGTGCTCTATAGCGTTATCTACTTTGTTTGCAGTTGAGACGTTATAATTTGGTTTGATTTTACTGTGCACTGCTCTAGTAAATCTGTTCCAGTCTGTTTGTTTCTGTATTTTTGGCTTCATGTGGGGAGGGATCCACTTCTCTATCTTCAGAATTACTGGTAAATGGTCGGAGGATAGCTCGTTTTTAGTTTTTGCTTCCTTTGTTCCGTTTACATTTTTTGCCAGAAAGATGTCTATAACGTCTGGTCGATGTCTAGCGTTGTGCGGGATGTGCGTGGGCTCTGTTGGTCCCAAGACTTCGATGTTTCTCTGTTCCAAGAGATCGAAGAGTTGCTCACCCCTCGTGTTGTTTGTTCTTGAGTTCCAGCTGTTATGTTTTGAGTTCAGATCGCCTCCGATGATTACTTTGTTTCCAGTTGCGAGTAGTTGGTCGATATCGAATTCGTATAGTGTTCTACTCGGTGAGAGATATGCTCCGATTATGACAATGTGCCCCTCCTTGCAGTGGATTCGAATGGCTGTAGCCTCCATGTCCAGCGTCTGTGGTACACTCACTATTTCGTGGGTTATGTTGTTTCGTACAGCGATTGCGGTGCCGCCGCCTCTCTGCCCTTGCCTGTCGGTGCGATAGGTCTGAAACCCTGGGAGTCTGAATTTGTCTGCTTGCTTTAGGAATGTTTCACTGAGGAGGACTATGTCCACCTTTTCCCTGTTTATGAATTCGAGTAGTTCAAGCCTTTTGTCTTTTATTCCGTTGGCATTCCATGTTGCGATTTTCAGGTCTTGTAGTTGTGCTTGCGCCATTAGTTTATTAATGATATTACTCCTTCGACGAGGGCAAGGATTTTGTTCCATCTCCCTCTCGCTGTTTTCACCTTTTTCATTGTTTTTTTTTAGTGTGCTGAAGATCTTTTTTAATTCAGACCCGAAGGTAGTAGCTATTTCTGTTAGTTCTTCCTGTGCGCCTTCGCTTTCAGTTGTCTGCTCCCCTTGCCGTTTTCTCTGCTCTTGCCTGTTTGGATTTTTATGCCCTGACAAGGCTTGTGAGTATGTTCGGTTTTGTGTTGGACCTGAATGGGTTCCGCCCGGGTGTACCGTTTTGTTTTTCCTTTCGTTTTCCTTGCTGTCTTCTTTGTCTCTTTTCCGGTCGCTCGGGCGTGGTGGTCTCAGCAGGTCTTGGTAGGCTTTGCATCCACGCCAAGACGCCGCGTGGTCCCCTCCGCAATTCACACATGTTGCGCGCTCTGTTTTGGGAAGTGTGCAGTCCTTGGTTAGATGTGGGCTTGCGCATTTCACGCATCTACTGGGTAGATGACAGTAGTTAGAGGTGTGTCCGTGTCTTTGACACCTTGTGCACTGCGGAGGTCCTTGTTGCTGGCGATATCGCTCAATCTGGACTCTGGTGTACAATATCGAACGTTCGTTGTAGATTTTTTCGGAACTTGGATCGTTTTCCAGCGTGACTGAGTAGGTTGCCAGTGGAATTAAGTCTCTCGTCTCCGGGTTCCTTCTTTTGAACTGGTGAACTGCATTTACTAGATATCCTTTGTCCGTGAGGTCGTCTGCTATTTCGTTTGTTAGTATTGTAGGTGGTAGGCCTTTTATGACCACCTTAAGGAGCCTCTCCTGTGGTAGTTGGTGGCTATAATAGCTGATGTTGTTTTTGTTGAAAAATGCTATCAGGGCTAGATAGTCTTCCTTGTTTTCGACGAAATATTTGAGGCTGTTGCCTCGATACACAACTTTCAGATTCCCTGTTAGGTATTCTTTGATGGTCTGGTTCATCTTTATGAAATTTCTTGTTTCGTATATTACGACGGGAGGAAATCTATCCTCGTTAGCCGGTTTTTCTTTCCCTTCTGGTATCTCAGTGTTTGTTTCCATGTCTTCGGTATCCTTTGTGGCCTCTTCTGCTAGCGCGCTGTATCGATTACTTACTGCCACCTGTGTGTGGTTTGCTCTGTACTTTTGGTGTACTGCTTGACGGGCGCACTTGCTCCTTTCTTGGAAACTCGAAGGGCGCTTCCTCGTTTTTGTTGTGCATTGTTGGTTCCTTCCTTTTCATAAACTGTTGTGTTTTCCACTGTTTTCGTTGTAGTTTTTATCGGGTTCGTTTGTGTCTTCTGAGTCCATTTCCCAGTCTTCTTCATTTTCTTCAGATTCCGTCCCGGGTGGGGTGTCTGTGCTGTCGCGTAGTTCTTCTCTCTGCATCGTTAGTCCTTAGCCTGTTCGTTGCCGTTAAAGTCAGTCCGCGAGGCTTACCAGTGAAACCCTTGTTGTCACCGTTAGGTATTCCCGGGTTCCACAGTATGCCGGATCGTCAACAAGTCACAATACACTGGTCCTAAAGAGTAGTCCAAACGATGTCCAATATATCCTTGCTTCGTCGTCACCAGTATAACTTCCCTATGTAGCAGAATAGCACACGATAATACTGCGATCACTATTCTCCTTCTCCTTTCCCTCCTTATAGAATTAGACTGAAAATTTCTTTAAATTTTTCACCACTAAATAAAAATGTTTGAGTACCATTTCTAATCAACATTATACCTCACTAAATGGAGATTTTCTCTAGCTACCTCAGAAATTATATTGGACTTAAAGAATTAGGCACACACACTGCCATCTGTGATTCTGTTCGACGTTGTATTTCTTTGTCACTGTAATTTCCTATGCAGTAACTTGTTCTTGTTGCCATCTAGTGGTACACGCTGTTACTATCATGTAGATACAGCTACAAGTGCGTCGTAGTTAATTTTCCCGGTGACTCAGATTGCTGCGCAGTAATGTATCTGCCTAGCACTAATTTACGAGTATGTAGTAAATAAGATCAGCAGGTTAGAATTTTATCTTCTAGACGCGAAAGTAGCTCACAGCAATTTGTTCCAGTCCCCATGATTTTTATTTCCAGATCGCATCACAGTAAACACAATCCTGGACGTGTGGTAAATGTTCTGTTTTTCAAGCTGCTTTATCGGAGCTTATGGTCAGGCAGATGTTCATCCTAGTCAGGAATGGCAACTGAAACTCCATAGTAAAGCATAAGGCACGAGCATTTTAGTTTTTTTTTCGTATTTTGCTTTATTTAAAGTCATGTTCCAGATTACATTAGGCCTACTTCATGGAAGTAAATGCAATACCATGTCTATTGGGTTATATTTATCCTTGAACACAACGATCAGTAACATCTCGCATTACAACATGAGATACCAGGCTTTCAGTGTTTATTACTAAGTTATGCTCCTTTCTTGAGTCTCATATTACTAAATTCATTATTTAGGTAATTCGAAATGTATTTCAATATTTAATTTAATTTATTTTCAGTTTCGATGGTGCACACTTGCTCTGGTGGTGATGCCCCGATACCTTCTTCCTCCTGCTTCATCATTTTCCACCATCCACCTACTTTTGCCCTTTATGAAATCCAAGTTTCAACTTATTCCTTGTTTGGGCAAATTTTCCATCATTTCCCATGGAATTTTATTCGCTTCCCTAATTCCCTAACCTAGAAGAGAAAATTTTGCCACTCCCTTTCGCCTGAAGCCACGTGTCAGGTTATAGTCATAGTCATCTTTTCCCATCCATATCTACGAATATCCACCCATATGTCAGTTATGAGTGATAAGTTAAGCCACACTAAAATCTGAATTATCCATTATTCTCACAGCACCAACACTTTAATTTGTTCTTTAATCATAATTATTATAATGTTACATCAATTATTCACCAATATTTAAGAGACTTATACAGCCAAGTAATTTATAATCAGCTATAAGCTAATTTGGTAGCTGGATTATGTAGTATTCTCTGCATTTGTGCTCTCTTTGTATAACAGTTAAAATTATTCACCAATATTTAAGAGACTTATACAGCCAAGTATATTATAATCAGCTATAAGCTAATTTGGTAGCTGGATTATGTAGTATTGTCTGCATTTGTGCTCTCTTTGTATAACAGTTAAATGCATTATCAGTGTGTGATCTGAAACTAGTGCTTTGTGTGAGAGCTTTTACTGATTGTAATGCATAATTTCCTCTGAATACCAATACTACGTTGCTTTAGACTACAAAAAAATTTAATACCAGTGTAGGTAGTCACAGGATAATCTCATCCTGTTTATTTAGGAAAACTCCAACTCTCAATTATGACGTAGCTTTTTTATTCATTACATTTGGTTGATAAATTGTTTAATATCTTATGATAACGCAGTCGCTTTTATCAAGTGAAATCTATATATTTCCATATTTTATCACATATCCCATAATGATCGAACACCGCAGTGATTGATTATTGAATCTAAACAGTTACCTAAATAATATAACGGGGAAGCTGCAGTAGAAGCCTTACCTCCCAATGTTATAACTATGACACCTACGCAGGAAGCCTAAAACATTGCATACAATTTCTGCACGAGGGGGCACGCAAGTTTATGCGGGGCCAAAAAGAAAAGGTTAAGGAAAATTATGGTAAAACGGAGAAACCCCACAAAATACGAGGGTTGTTTTTTAAGTAAGGGCCGTTCGCGCGTATAGTCCCGTAGTTCGCGCGGACGCCGCAACAATCCACCGCACCACTTGCCGGCATCCTTTCCGTTCACACTGATGCCAGTTGCAGCTCTGTAGCTGACGTGTACCCATCGCTGTGCTACTTTATAATGTTTACGAATATTGAATCGCCCACCGCGTGTGAGATACGGTCAGTGATACGATTTTTGACCGCGAGAAGCCTATCAGCTGCAGAAATTCATCGTCAGTTAACAGAAGTTTATGGCTTGAATGCAATGAGTGAAGGTAAAGTGCGTCAATGGGTTAGAGAGTTTAAAAATGGCCATCAAAACGTCCATGATGAACAACGCTCAGGCCGGCCCTCTGTGATCACTGATGATTTAGTGGCTGCAGTCGAAACAAAGATTCGTGAGGACAGAAGATTCACAATTTCCACTCTCTCTTTGGAATTTCCACAAGTTTCAAGATCGGTTTTGTACAAAATTGTGTCTGAAAACCTAAAGCTTAAGAAACTGTGTTCTCGGTGGGTACCCACACTTCACAGAGGACCACAAAGGGAAGAGATTTGCCACTTCATTGGACTTTTTGATTCGTTATGAGGAAGAAGGGGATGACATATTGAGTCAAATTGTCACTGGAGAAGAAACATGGGTATCCCATATCACTCCCGAAAGCAAGCGACAATCGATGGAATAGCGACACACAACCTCACCCGTCAAGGTCAAAGCCAAACAGACGCTTTCAAAGCGCAAGATTATGGCAACTGTGTTCTGGGACCGGCGCGGTGTTTTGCTAGTGGACTTTATGCCACGAGGAACGACAATCAACTCAGATGCCTACTGTGCAACTCTAAAGAAGCTCCGCAGAGCAATTCAAAACAAAAGGCGTGGCATGCTGACAAAAGGAGTTTTGCTCGTGCACGATAACGCAAGGCCTCACACCTCTCAAAAGACTCGGGATTTGATTGATTCTTTTGGCTGGGAAGTTTTGGACCATCCACCATACAGCCCCGACCTTGCTCCTAGCGATTTTCACCTTTTCCGGTACCTGAAACACCATCTTGGCGGGCAGCGCTTCATTGACGACGATGAAGTGAAAGCGGCCGTGAACCTTGGCTGTCGGAGCATGAGGCTGAATTCTTTGAAGAGGGAATTAAAAACATAGTTGTACGGTATGACAAGTGCTTAAATAAACAAGGCAACTATATAGAAAAATAGGTAAAAGTGTGTAGAATCAGAAAATAAAAGTTTTTTTACAAAAGTATTTGTATCTTTTAAAAAAAATAAAAACGGCCCTTACTTAAAAAACAATCCTCGTATAAGCCAGGAGACCGGGTGCTAATAACCAACCCGCATTGCAGCGTGGGAGATCTACGAAATTCCAACCGCCGTACAGAGGGCCTTTCTGGGTTGTCGGGTGAAGCTCCTGAACGTCACTTTGCGTCTCCAAAACAACAAGCACCTCACTGTTCATGGAAATCGTCTAAACTTATTCCAATAGAGAAAAATTGGAATAAGTAGATAAATACGGGAGTTAATTAGGAATAGTTATAAGTCACTAGTTGTAGAAGATATAGAGAGAAGTAAAACATACATATAGAGACAGCTGGGTAAGAGTCTCACACTGACGGAGATCTTCTTGTGCGCTAGCAGATAGCGCTACAAGTCTACATGGTGTGGCGGAGCCGAAGGTGGTTGTGGCGGAGCCGAAGTACAATACTTCGCCACCAGTCGACGACACGATCGATCACGCCATGGTACATCTCTTTGCCGACAGCCGGCGCCCTCAGAGATCAGACAGGAGTGCCAAATTAACCAGGTGGGAGACAGCGGTACTTCTAGGAGTCAGTCGGCTGCGAGCTACGTGGCGTATATGAACTTGTATATATGTTGCTATTCGTGCCGCGTGACATCGTGTACTGATATTGTTGTAACTTCTTGTCCAATAAAAGGCTATGCTTAAGTACGACTTGGAACTTAATTAATACCGTGTAGTATGTAGTCACCATACAACTGGTGACCCCGACGTGATTTTTGTGCTGTGAAGTTCTAAGTGCAATGCCGATTCAGCGTTCTCCGACGAGGAAATCACTCGAACCACGCGCTCCAGAAACCAGTATGACTGCAAACACAGACTCTTTGTTTGAAGCGGATAACAATGACAAGCGCACACCGTCTCAGCTAACGGACGCTGCCCCGGCTGTGTTGTCTGCCGGTACCATGAAGTTGCTGCCGTTCTGCAAACATTGCCCGCATATGTGGTTTATTCAAGTTGAGGCCCAGTTTTATACCCACCGCATTACTTCCGACGCTGCGAGATATAATCTTCTTGTCGGCGCACTTGATTCTGAAATCATGATGGAGGTAGCAGACCTGCTGTCTAATCCGCCTAAAGAGAACAGATACGATCGCGTAAAAACCGAGATAATCAGCCGGCTGACAGACTCAGCCGACCGCCAGCTTCACAAGGCCCTCACCGAGTTGGAGCTCGCCGACAAAAAACCAACACAGCTCCTCAGGCAGATGACTACCCTGGCCGGCAGCAGAGTAACTGCGGACGTCATCAGGGTTCGCTGGCTTGCCTTGCTGCCCCCATCTATCCAACGCTGTCTGAAGCTGCTGAAAGGCGTCTTCCTTGACGAACAGGCAAAGATCGCGGACGAGCTAAATGAGATGCAGTCTCCTTCAACCGTTATGGCCGCTGGTCATACGCGTTCCAAGTGACGATCTCCGGACCGCCTGCCAGCCGATTCGTTCAAATCACTCACAGAAGAATTCTCCTATTTGAAGCTGGCCGTGGCTGAGATGTGCAAGATCAACGCCACGCTCGTCAGCAGCTTCAACGAACGTGGCCGCGAACGTGAGTGTAGTAGCGATCGCAGCAGCTCTCGCTACCACAAGCGCTCCCCATTAAGGGCCACAGTCTGCCCATCACCGCCGCTTTGGAGAAAACGCTAGGAGCTGCAAGCCGCCCTGCTCTTACACATCCAGACAGCCGTCATAAAACAAGAGGCGCTGTCGATCATTCAGGCGGCAGAAGACAGCACCACAAACGCCCACCTCACCTAGGAATACCGATTGCACCTCTACGTCCGCACAACGAACATGAGGTTCTTGGTGGACTCCGGCTTGGTTATTTCACTGGTACCTAAGGCCTCAATTCCTGGATGTTGCAAGAAGGATGACTTCCAGCTGTATGCCGCCAACGGGACTGTCATTCACACCTACGGAAAAAAACTCCTGTCGCTGGACCTTATCTTACGCCGAGCATTCAAGTGGTCCTACATAATTGCAGATGTTAAGGCAGCAATCATTGGAGCAGATTTCCTAGTCCACCACTCTCTTCTCCTGGACCTGAAGGCGAGGCGCCTCATCGATCCTCTTATATCTCTGACGAAAATGGGCCAACTCTGTGAACCACCATCCACACAGTCTCCACCATCAACTAGACTGCCTGCATGGGTGACCAGTACAAGATCTATGCCAATTTGCTTAGCCGCTACATAGAAATCACGAGGCCTAACACTGTCCCTGTCACCCAGTCTGACAATGTTGTGGTTGACCACATTGCGACTACGGGCCCTTCTATCTTTGATCGCCCTCGCCGACCTACTGGCGAGAAATTGAAAGCCGCCAAGGAGGATTTCGACCTGCTGCTGCATCACATTGTGATACAACCCTCCAATAGGCAGTGGGCCAGCCCGATTCACATGGTTCCGAGGAAACTCGGCGGTTGGCGAACTACCGGGGACTACAGGCGGCTCAACAGGATCGCTTTTCCTGACCGTTATCCTGTCCATCACGGAGACGGTATCCTTCAGCGTCTCAATTGCTGCTCAGTGTTCTCCACAATCTACTTGGTTCGTGCCTACAACCAGATCCTGGTACCGAGCGGGGCGGTGTAACGGTTAGCGTTCTCGCCTCGCATTCGGGAGGACGGCGGTTCGAATCCCCGTCCGGGCATCCAGATTTGGGTTTTCCATGGTTTCCCCAAATCACTCCAGGCAAATGCCGGGATGCTTCCTTCAAAAGGGCATGGCCGAATTCCTTCCCATTCCTTGCCCCCATCCTTGCCCCCCATCCTTTCCCGTCTCTAAAGACCTCGATGTTAAAAAGAGACGTAAAGCAGTTAAAAAAAAACAGATCCTGGTTGCCAAGTCAGAAATTCCAAAGACCGCAGTGACGACGCTTTTCGGACTTTTTGAGTTCGTTGGCATGCCGCCCGGCCTATGCAATGCTATCCAGACTTTCCAGCGTCACATGGGCAATCTGCTTCGAGGTCTGGACTTTGTTGGCTGTTTCATCGATGATTTGATCATTTTTTCCAAATCACATGAAGAGCACTTGCAGCACCTTACCACGGTGTTCGACATCCTTCGTGCAAACAGGCCAACCATCAGTCAGAAGAAGTGCCAGTTCGGGAAAGCAGAGGTCATCTACCTGGGCTACACAGTCAATGCTTCTGATTAGAAGCCCCCGGCGGAGAGAGTCCAAGCCATCGCGTCGTATGCGCGACCCCAGACCATTTCCGATCTCCGTCGGTTCCTGGTAATGGCCAACTACTACAGGAGGTGCATTCGTGGCGCTGCACAGATGCAGGCGCCACTCAACGACCTGATGAAGGAATCTAAACGAAACAACAAGCCCGCAATTCCTTCGACTTCCGCTACTGAACAACCGTTTGCTGCCTGCAAAAGTGGTGTTTCCTACACAGTCCAAACGACTTTCCTCTCGCCTTCTGCGAGCCTTTCTCTGATGACTGATGCCTCCGACACGGCGATCGGAGCCATTCTTGAGCAGCTTCAGGATGGGTCCTAGAGACCACTGGGGTTTTTCTCGCGGAAGCTCATCCCAGCCAAAACCCATTACAGCACTTACGACCGAAAGCTCCTCGCTATCTATGCGGCCATTCGTTTCTTTCAGCACATTTTTGAGGGCCACCACTTCGTCATCCAGACAGACCACAAACCGATCACGTATGCCTTCTTGCAGCGACCAGAGAAGGCTTCTTCTCGGCAGCTGCGCCACCTGGACTATATCTCACAGTTCACTACTGAGATTATCCACACTAGGGGTGAAGACAACGTCGTGGCTAATACACTCTCCCCCATCAATTCCATCGCCATGCCAACGACGATCAGCCACTAGGAGATCCATCGTGCGCAGATCGCCGATGAAGAGCTGCCCACATTCCGGGAATCCACATCACTCAACTTGCAGCCTCTACTCATCGACGGCCTCGATATTATTTGTAACATTCTGGAAAATCGAGTGAGGCCCTATATCCCACAGAATCTCATGCGACAAGCATTCGACGCCGTTCACGGGCTTTTGCATCCCAGTGGCAGAGTCACCGCTGAAGGAACGCTATGTGTGGCCATCCATCAGACGGGATGCACTCCTATGGACTCCAAGATGCCTACCGTGTCAGAGAGCTAAAATTCACCGTCACAATCGCCTGACACCATTCAACACTGCTGTTCCCAACAACCGGTTCGACCACATCCACTTGGACCTCATCAAGCTGCCTCAGGTTGCAAGTTTCAGGTACTGCCTCACCATTATTGATCGGTTCACCAGATGTCCAATGGCCATCCCACTCAGCAACATAGTGGCTGATACTGTTGCCTCAGCTTTCTATACACAATGGATCTGTCTGTTCGGCACTCCACTTACGATCTCCACTGATAAAGGTCCACAATTCGAGTCAACCCTCTTCACCGCACTATCGCGCTTGATAGGAACACAGCGAATTCGCAAATGGACTAGTCAAGCGCTGAAACCGTTCGCTAAAGGCCGCCCTGATGTGCAACACTAATCTATGTTGGCCTGACCTGCTGCCAACCATTCTCCTCGGCCTATGCACTGCCTACAAGGACAATCTGAAGGCTTCTACAGCTGAACTGCTATCTGGGACACCGCTTCGACTTCCTGGCGAATTTTTCACTTCCGAAGACTCCCCAGCTGATCCACAGTTCTTCCTGGAGAAGTTCCGAGAGCACATCCGTACCGCCAGGCCCTCACCAACAGCTCACCACACCAATGATCGCCTGTTTCTACTAAAAGACCTATTCAGCTCTACCCACGTCTTTAAACGTGTTGACTCTGTGAAGAAGCCTCTTGAACCACCTTACACAGGGCCACATAAAGTCATCAAGCACATCAACGACAGAGTGTTCGTCATAAAAGTTAACGGAGAGGAGAAGACAGTCTTAGTGGACATGCTGAAGCATGCATTCTTTGTCAAAACGGATCACGACCAGACCGACGCATCCCAGGCAGAATATCAACCAGCACCAACGCACACATCTGGATCAATGGACCGACCCATCAGAACCTACGCGAGAGTTCCCGTGCAGACACCATCGCCGGTGGCAAGAAGTGAGTTTCGTTCCTCTGGGGGGAGAGTGGTTGTGGTGGAGCCGAAGTACAACACTTCGCCACCAGTCGACCACGCTACGGTACATCTCTTTGCTGACAGCCGGCGCCCTCAGTGAGCAGACAGGAGCGCCGAATTAACCAGATGGGAGACGGCGGTACTCCTAGGAGCCAGTCGGCTGCAAGCCACGTGGCGTATATGAACTTGTATGTATGTTGCTATTCGTGTCGCGTGACATCGTGAGCTGTTATTGATGTAACTTCTTTTCCAATAAAAGGTTATGCTTAATTACGCCTTGGCACTCAATTAGTACCGTGAAGTGTGTAGTTACCCCACAATGAGAGTTATGGTCATAGGGATCGTTAGTGGTCATGACCACACAATCTGGAACTTCCAGGACACGCCAAGGATTTATTACGACGGTAAGGCTAAGACACGGGTATTTAGCACCACCTGGCAATTAGTAAGTTATCTCAGCCTGGATGGTCTTCAGCAACGAGTCGAACAATTCAATGACTGTGCGGTAAAATCCCTTGCATACTGTGAAACCGAGTTGATACATTACCAACGGGACTCCAGGAATTGCATCCCTTTGCGCCAAGAGACCAAGGAGAAAATACAAAGGGAACAGGATTTGTAGGAGCAAATCACGCGACATGAACCCCCACCTAAGCGGGCCGTATTAGCACTTATCGGTGAAATTTCGAAACTTTTATTTGGGACTTTCACGCAGACTAGAGTATGAAATCACATCGAACAGTTAGAGAGTGAACAGGGAAGGTTCTTACGACTAAAACAAGAATAATTTACTGTTGAAAAAAATACCCTTTCCTCTAAAACAGGTTGAACAAAATAAAAGATTGTTCACAGAAGGGATGCGGAAATTAAGTTCATACTTAGAGGCATATGCGAACAGCACCAATATTATGCTGAAAGAGTTATAGCTCCGAATTGTACAGAACGAATTTCTCTTCCACATTACTATTCTGTTTTAGCACATAATGCAGCACTATGGAGTGCTCGTCACAGCCATTCTGCAATCTCGAAAAGCTTTAATAGAACCTTACATATTCTATCCCAGTCAAGTTTTTCAGTAGCTGGAGGTAATTTTCGATGATGTAGCAGATAAGAGGTGTCCTATCTCGTTAAATGAGGAGGCAGAGAATCAATTATTACGGGTTATAGATATTGAAGATTTCATCTTGGGACCCCTGCTATGCTACATATTGAAAATTCCCCTAGCGGAAAACCAGTACTTCCTGCTGTATCAGTTTCTTCCATTGCCTATTTAGATTGAAAAATACAGTTGTATGTACCAATACATCCAACCCATCCGCGAGTACTTGATTGTAGATAGCACCAAGCGACAATACGCTCAAATTAGCCGAAAACATCAAATCCGCCAGATATATAGACAGACGTTTGTGCTGATGTCGGTACATCTGCATGGCAATTGTTACAATCTGCCAAAAAAACTCCCGCTAGATTGTGACCAAAGAATAGTAAGGTTGAATATTACCATCTGGTTTTAGCTAAGTGGACGGGAATGGTTATTCGTCAGCCCATCTCCTGAGAGGCTCACTATCCTGTGTGAGTAAGGACCAGCAGGATACATAGTGCTTTCTGGAACAGGCAGGCTTACACTGGAACATAATTGCAAAGGATATGGCGCACAAGTGTTCCTACAAGCGGAACGAGAAATTGAAACTGGAGTTATACTCAACGTGTGTTTCCAATACTTAATGTAACAATCATCTATAGAATCAACGAGGATTGCGAGTTCAATGCAACGCAGTTTGCTAACGAACTTCCGGCGGAAACTAAATGTGACACAAGAAAGTCATGAAAGGAATTGGGTATAGTGTGAAGAAATTACAGGAACAGATTAAATTTACACGGCAGTGGTTGGCACACTAGGAAAACTGGGAACAATCTGCCCTCCAGGTGACCTTAATCGTGGTAAAAGCCCTAAGCATGAATTCATATTACCTGTACATACTTTGTAAAGGTTACAGAATGGTGCATCGCTGGAGACACCATGCCAGCACCGGATCGGAGCAGGACCACAAGGTCACCGTCTCCGGATGGCGTCGAACCTCTGTCACCAACGTATGAGAGGAAACGCCACCGCGAGCAGAGCGAGTTGTCTCCAAAACTGAGGCAGCAGCAGAAACCTGCAGTTCGCCTGATCGTTCATGAACGAGATACGAGCGGCTCTCCACTCTAGAATCAGAAATTGTCGCTAGGACCTTATCTGTAAACCACAATTAATACCCAAAAAAGTTCACACAACACTGTGTTCACTTAGCTGTTTCAGTGTACACTGACTGATGTTTAAAGATGGCGTGTGAGCGCAGCGGGCAAAAAGCTGAAGGTGCTGAAATCTGCTGGCGCAAACCTGGCGTAGCGATGAATAAATAAGTTCGTGTCGCGGCCACAGATGTTGTGTCTTCCGCATGCAGTCAACGGGAGAAGCTCCAGCCAGACAACCGCCTACTGTAGATTCCAATTGTAACACTCACACAACAGAAAGAGAGGGGTATCTATATTCTTAGTACTTTAGACATAAGCATATTGCAGTCATTGTAAAATAGAACCAAGAAATCAGTCCGAGGGGACTCCGGGCTTGGGGGGGGGAGGCTGGGAAGATGTAGCAGTCTTCACTGCTGGTCAGCAGTCACGAGCTAGACAGCTTCCACAATTCCCGAGGCAGTGTCCTCAAAGTAGAGTGCTGATCAGCAGGTGTTAGAGCAATGACCATCTCTAAACAAGTCCATTAGACGACATGGTGACAGGCCATCACTAACCGAAAGTTGTCCCCACTTAAGGAAAGGACCGAGGGTGGAGGTAATGGTAGGACCCTAGCCTCCAGAGGGGTGCCGCTGATGGAGGCATCGTCATTGCTGAGCTATAGGAAGACATCACACAGAGACCGGCGCCACAGCAAGACGCAACCATCTCGTCGCCCTAGGCCAACAGCCATGATCGACGACGGGACGCCAATAAAGTTAGATGAGGCCGACTGCCTAATTCTCTGGGATAGTCATTGCTACATTGGGAGATGTAGTCGCCTTAGCTCGCTGTTGCTGGCCGTGACACAATTGTTGTAAAATATATACACTGCACTACACCATAGTTCAAAGTACATTTTTAATGCTTTCATTATATTGATCTCATTGATTAGTTTAAAAAAATCAATTACAAACGGCGATGAGGATTCGAATGGTAAAAGCAATTTTATTGCTCTCCTATTCCCCATTTACTTCCATCACTTGGAAAATTTCGGCGCCTAGACCATAGTGCGAAATATCAGTTGTTATACAAAGGTTCAAATCCCAGTTGGGATAGGGCAGGATTCTCTTTTGAGACAATGCCTATTTGATGTTGTGGCAGTCTTGCTCACACTCATCAGTCCGCTTCGAAGTTACATTCTTTTGCTCTAATTTACGTTGATTGGGGCTGTTTAATTGTTATTTAGATAAATAAAAAACGCATAACCCCAAGAAACTTTTCAGTTGCGTTTTGTTGTTGAGCCGAGGAAATTTCTGAATTTCCTCTAAACTCGAGCAGTCTACCAAAAATTTTTACAGGTGTGACCACATGACCCAGAAAATTCAGGTGTGATCGTAGGAAAATGCAATTCTTCTCCTTCAAAGTCATTCCAGCATTTTCGATCGCTGTAAGGACTTTCCTCAATAGTTCCCAATGTTCCACAATCGGCTTGGTTATACCGTCGACATAAACCTGCACTTTTTCTCTCAGTTCTCTACCTAGTACTTGGTCTAAAGCTCTGATGAAATGGGTCACAGAATTATTTAATTTGAATGAAAGTACTTTGAGTTGGTAACATCTCCCTTCGAATCTGAAGGCAGTGTACTTTCTAGAGTATTTATGAATAGGGATATGCCAATAGTATGAGGTAAGGTCAAGAGGTGACATATACTTTACCCCATGGTACTTTTGCAATATATCGTCCTCTCGCTCGGTGTGATCTCTCTCAGTTATCAAAATTTTATTTAATGCTCTCGCATGTTTTACTGACCTGATGGATTTATCCGCCTTTGTCACAATTACTAGTGGACTTGCATATTTTCTCTGCTCTTGCATGTATCACTAATCAGGTGGATGTATCGGCCTTTGTGACAATTACTAGTGGACTTGCGTATACGCTCTGTGACCTCTCGATGATTCCCCAAGTTTCCATGCTTTCCAATTCTTCTCTCACTTTTTCTTCTTCGATAACGGAATGGGGTATGATTTTATGGAAAAGCGATTCTTTTCCTTTACTCTAAAATGGCATTGGTACCTCTTTAATAGACCGGCTTTGTCAGAAAAAAACGTTCTTGACATCTTCTTACATATCTTTTTGGCATACTTCGAATTCTCAACCCTCTGGTTGACCAAAATTCTTTTCTTACTCATTGTTGTGTTTGTCTTCATCGCCTTCTCCCTCACTTCGTGGAGAGCCTTTATTCTCTATTGGATCGTCTCCAACTTCAGTATAGTCTGCTTAAATTCCTATAAATCCCTACCATTTCCCATTTCCACTCGATATATTCTTCCTTCACTGTAGAACTCCATATATCCTTTTCCACAGTGAAACATGGTGTCTGCTGGTATTATCCAGTCGACATCGATGGTACTGTCAAGGTTAAGATTGCGAACAACATAGATATGAATTCCTATTTCGTGTCCATCCATTTTTCTTACCACTGAAATTTGTATCGTTACTTTCTTGCTCATCTTCCCAGTGGCCGGTACAGTAGTAATCGTGTTTGCATTTCAATGCTCAAAATTTTGTTTCTCAGCTAGTTCCTTGTACAATGTTTCTGAGATACAAGAAACTTCTGCCACTGCATCAATCTTCCTCTCTGATAACTCGATCTCCATTGTTGATACTCTAAACATTCCCTGCTTTAATTGGTTGTCTTCATCAATCTTGTCAGTCTTCAGTCTTATGGTTACAGAACAGTAAGTCAAATACAAAACGTTGTCCAACCACTGGCTGATATTTATACTAACGTCTAGTACATTACAAATACTTGGAGATATCCGCAGACTGCAGATTATCTAAGCACAAGTAAGAAATATACACATGAGTTGGCCACGCTTAATTCAGTTCTGCAAATAAATCAATTGTTAATAGCTCGACACAGTCACTTCAACACAGTTCAGAACACGTGATGAAAACTTCCCGTTCACATCACTCACAGTTTCTATTTCCCCAACAAGGCGCGCGTGACCATTATCAAATTATAGTTACGTATCTGCAAGTCCACCACTGCTCCATTACAATACTTTTCCACTGCACAACTTAGCACAAAACAGTTCCCGCTATATACGCGTACATTCGACGGCCGACCTGGCAAAGACTCTACTATCGTGCGATCCAAGTCAGTATACTCGTACATCAATCTGCTATTATCAGTTTCGCTTTCACTCATACTTAGGCGAAGAGAAATATCACAGTTAACCAAAAGATAGGTGAGCCTTGGTAACGTAATGCGACAGTATATTACCCCAGAACAATTAGTAATGTATAAAAGTTTCTCATCCTCAGCTAAAACATTGCTGATTTAAAATATATTTTAATGCATCTGGCACACGTCTGACTTCATTATTCATCCAAGCCGTCAACAAATCGCCCGAGTGATCGTTCCACGTTTTACAATGAAATGTGAACCAAGGTTTCAATATTTGCGCGTGCAGAGCTTTCAAAACTTAACTTCCAGACCACATCGACTCTTATTACATTTTTTAATGCAACAATTTTCCCTTCAATTTCGATGTACTTTGACATGACCTCTCTTCTATATTTCTTAACACCTTCGGAATTTTCGGTCTCACGTTCTTCTGTCACGGGCATGCACGATTCCAAAGCATCATGGTTTCCGCGGCTTATTTGTATAGATTCTTCATTTGTTTTTCTGCGTTCTGCGTCTTCGATTTAAGGTTTAATTGAATATAATAAATCTTTCTTGCATTTTTCAGTAACCTGATCTGATTCTTGCTGCACATATTGTAACACCGTTTTAACATCACTTCGCATTTCTACAATTTTACCATCAATTTCGTTACGAAAATCCGATTAGCTGGCTTCAAGGCTTTCATTCAGTTGGTTTTGATTAACTTCCTAGGTATTGATTTGTTCGCTGAATGCCAGAAGTTGCCCTTTGATATCCGTCCTTACTGGCTCAATTTGTGATGGACATTGCGCGAACATTTGTTGTAAAACGATTGCATCTACGGCAGTAAAAGGTGAACTAGTTTGAGTTTCATCTGACCTTTTAATTTAAACATTACTATATAGGATTTGAACCGGTATATTTGAACTTTCCATCTCGCAATTTGACATTTCGAATAGCTGATTAATTTAAATTTCTTTTGAATTGGCTAACCCTGTTACTAGTACTGTGTAGTTGGCAAAGGAACTAGTTCAGAAGAGCGCTCCCACAGGCGAACTGGTTCCCAGATCTCTCGCTCCTCAGTTCGTTCGATCCCTTTCCAAAGACCGACTTTTGTTTTAGGTTATTTATTACTATATCATCTAAAAGGAAACACAGTTCACTGTGGACACATTGCACTGAAGAGACAGATATAAAAATAAAAGAAAAAAGCTGTTCAACATTAGTAATTATTGTTGAGGTGACAAACGGTAACTTAACGAGAAATATTAAAACTAAACACGCTTTGATCCCATTAACAATTAAAAGACAACAACCGATAGCCACAACTACCATAACAAACAAAAGAGCGCATGCAGTAGCGGTAGCAAAGCGAGCGAACGATGTCTTTCTAGAATTCCTCAGGGGAGCGACCTAGTTCGCTAAGGAGCTGCAAACTAAACTGAACGCTCCCGGTCGCGAACTATTATGTGGAAGTCTATTAGTTAGTCCATCACCATTTGCCACTAGGGTTGCCAACAATTTTTCGGTTGATTATGGTTTTTTTTTTTTTAGAAGTTTATGGAAAGGACAAAAGGTATGTTTTTTTAGTATTTAATTTTTAAGCTATATTTTTTGCAATTCTTGCATTTTTTACAATTTTTTTGTCTACAGTAAAACTGTCAAATGCTTTATCGAATTCAGTTGTTAAATTAATGTCGATCAAAAGCTCATTTTTTATTAATTAAATACTTCTCTTACTTTTGCCAACATTTCATGTAATATTTTTATTTCAGAGTAAAGTTCGTTCACTTCGATACTCGTTTTTTCTCGTAAATTTAGAACTTCGAATATCGTCTCACGGTCATCAAATGAAACCTCGTGTTTTAAATTTAATTTTTGGATTTTGTATAGCCAATTGCTTTGATTGAATTCTAAGCATTTATTAAGATATTCCAGACATTTGTCAACGAATACTAGAAAACTATTTTTGATATTATCACTTTCTGTGAAGAATTTGGCTTATAAGGACTTTTTCTTGCTTTTTTAGCCAAAGAAACAGTATCTTTGAAATTTTTCTAGCGATTTGACATAATAAAATACTTCCCTCAGCCTGTGACGTTATTTATTTCCTTTAAGTTGTTCAACAACTTTATGAAATTTATGTAAAAAAAAAATTGCTTACAAAATTCAAAAAGATTTCAATTTTTGAGTCTTCATCAATTTCATTCGTCGAAAAATATTTTAAATGTGTGTTCAATAATCCTCCCCTACAATTATAAATTAATCGCCAATGATTCGAATTCGCTGGAAATTAACGCACTTTCGTTATTACTACCACTTTCCATATCTAATTTAATTTAATTAAAAATCAAAAGAAAGAACAGCTTCAAAGTGAAAATAATTAACAAAACAAAAAAGAAGCAAAGACAGATTCACGAGCAAACTTATGTTTGACTTTGTCAATTTTGACTTTACATAACACTTCTGAAGGGGCTTTTAGGTAAACGCACATCAAATCATTCAAAAGATAAATATCGCAATGTTCTTTCACAGATTTTATAAAGGGAGGAATTTGTTTGTTATTAGTTTCCATTTAAAAATTAATATTCTACAAATGTATATAAAATAAAAAGTAAAAAAAGAACAGTTGAATACCCCAATTTGCCCATTTGCGCATAGGACAATGAGCAATTCGGTTTATCGGCGGCCACTTATTGCGTTAACGTTATTTGAAAGGGCTATTATTAAGTAACAACTTTTATTAAGAAGGTCATAAAAAATTCTATTTAGAAACGACAAAAAATAATTAATTAATGTCCTAATAAAACTGTCATATCAAACAAAATAGCGCTTGCAGTAGTGGTAGCAAGGCGAGCGAACGATCTGTTTGTCTGAATTCGAGACGGGAAGTAACGAACTAAAAGAGCGACCTAGTTCGCGAGGGAGCTGCGAACTTAACTGAGCGCTCCCAGTCGCGAACTATTATGCCCAACAAATCTTCACGGGTTATCTGCCGGATAATATCTTTATTAGACATTAATACACAACGTTTTGGCAGCAACCTCCGCTGCCTTCGTCAGGTAAGCTATCATAACGAAGCTAAAATGTGACCGCGCGAGCAGCAGAAGGAGCAGTTGATGCTTGCTCTTTCAAAGCAGTTGTGGCGGAGGTTGTTGTCTTAGACATTTCCTCCAAGCATTTGAGAAATAGTTACTTAACATTTGCTCCCTTCCAGTATCTTTAGTGTAGAATAGATAGTGGTCGTCTGTGTTTGTCGAATGCCATATTATAATCACCAAGGACGGCGACTAGTGGGTTTGATGATTTAGCAGCTGCCCTGTAGAAGTTTCTACTGATGGTTTTAAATCTGTCAATTAGCAGCGGAATGCCTGAGGCTGCATGCAGATCCTTTGTTGGAAACCGGGTTGGTACGTGAAGGGCACGTCGCAGCGCCCGGTTTTGCATTCTTTGCAGTTTAGCCAGCGAGTTCTGGACGCGTACCCCCACACCGAGCTCGCGTATTCTATGACCGGGTGGACCAAGTTGCAGTAGACATTAACACCTGTTCTCGGGGCCAACGTACTATTCCTATTTATGGCAGGGTATAGCTCCTGAAGACAAGCAGCGTCTCGGCGTCGTAGATTCTGAATGTGAGCATTCCAAGTAAGCTTGCTGTCCATGGTCACGCCAAGATATTTGACTGTGCGCGACCATTCGGTTACTTCCCCATTCATTGTGAGTTTTGGGGCAGGTTGTTGTTAAGCGCCTTGTCAACATAATAGCCTGGGTTTTCGCTGAGTCTAGGGAGATTCGCCATCTCCTTGCCCATGCAAGTGTCTGTTGCAGTACTTCCTGAAGTCGGCGAACTGCAACGGCTTTGAGCCTGTGCGCTATGAAGAATGCAGTGTCGTCTGCATAAAGTGCGGTTCGGACAGATGTCGGCAGTGTATAAATTGTACAGCACAAGTCCTAACATTGACCCCATCGGGACTCCAGCATTGATAGGTCGTCGTGAGGAAAGATGATCTCCAACTCTGACTCGAAATGTTCTACGACTATTGCAACAGCTTCCTTCCAACATCTCGGAAACTTTTGCAACTGGAGTAAGGTGTTGTACAAGCGTGCCATGTAGGAGATGGCTTCAGGTGGTAGGTTTTTCAGGATCTGATTCCGAAGCTGATCTTTGCCCGGAGCTTTTCGCGGATGTAGCTGTATAATGGTGCGCCGGATTTCCTCTTCAGAGATCTCGTCAATTTGGTAATCATCTTCTGCAGACAAAAATCATGTCAGACGTCTACATACATCTGCAGAGTGTTCTTTATCATCATCATCCGCAGAGCTAGACTGCCTCTCAAAATGATCGGCCAATTCATTGGCTTTGACTGCGTCCCTATAGACAAGATGCCTTTCACCATGCAGAGGAGGTATAGGGGCACATCGCTTGGTGAATCTCCTAGTTTCAGACCAAAGACTGCCATCCTGCATATCTAGAGAGGTGAGTATAGCCGACCATTCCCTGTTCCGATGTTCATTGAAGGCAACTTTAAGCTGACGTTGAAGCTGGTTAAGAAGTCGCCTGGTATGAGATTGACGAGTGAGCTTCCATTCTTTGAAAACTCGGTTTTTGTGCCTGATTTGTGCAACGAGGTATGGTGGCAGTTGCCTGGATTGTTGTCTGGGGCAGATGGAGGCGTAGGGTTTTTGGCAGCCTTGACAACAGCAGTATAGAAATTATTAAGTTCAATGTCCGCGTTGACAGCATTTAGTTGGTGTGGAATGGAAGCTTTAACAATTTCACGAAAGCTATCCCAGTCTGTCTAACTGGAATTAAAGCAGTTTTCTGGTTGGTGTTGCCACGTGCCAATGTAAATGTGCACCATAACCGGTGAATGGTCAGAAGACAATCTGTTGATGGTGCTGGCAGCTAAAAATCCGATGATGCCTCTAGTGATAGAGATGTTTAGCACATCAACACGGTTGGCGTTCCAGGGGTGATGAGTAGGCTCATCCGGTCCCCAGACTTGGAAGTTGTGCCTATGAGAGAGGAGATAGTGCTGATTTCCAGCAGTATTTTTCGCTCTGGGTTTCCATTCTGCATATATAGATTTCAGATCCCCACCAATTAGTATTTTGCCCCTGATGGTAAGTAGGTTCAGGAAGTCATCTTCTATTAGACATTGATTTGGTGGTCTGTAAGCTGATATTATAGTGATTGGTACCACTGTTGTGCCGATTTCAATTTGCATAGGCTTCAAGTTCCTGCGTTGGAGGTGATGAATTACGTGGTGGAGAATGACACATTTTATAAATATAGCAACACCTCCTCAAGCAGTTAGTCTGTCATTACGGTAGCTAATGTAGTTTGCTACTGGAGCTCTTCAACCCGGCATCAGGTGAGTTTCAGCAATAAGACATATGTCTACGTTTTCTTCATGTAGAAATTGCCTGAACTCACCGAGTTGTTGATAAATGCCACATGCGTTCCAGATGCATATTGATAGGCTCTCAATGTGAGCCCTGTTCATGGATGGTTTGTATATACTCGGATTGATCGGCCCTACAAGTCGGCGTTACTACAGCCTTGATGTCAGCTGCGAGCTGATCAAATTTTAATAACAGGGATGTCAGCAAATTGAGCAATGTCCTGACGATGTTGAGAAGTCTCTCCATAGTGCCTCCGTCATTCATCGGCTCGGAGCGTTGATATGGCTGGCGGTTGTGATTACATGGCTGGTGATTTATATCTTGCTGCTTAGCTATGGAGGATTGAGTTGATGCAAGAGGCTGAAGTGTTATTCCACTGACTGCATCAGAGTAAGAGGTTGGTGAGTTACTTCTGGATGGAAGTAGGGCCAGTTAATTGGCTTGCATCTTGTTGCTCCACGACGGCATCCTGGGCAGTCACCCATCCAAGTGCTAACAACGCTAGACGTTGCATTACCCCAGGATAAATGGGGGTTCTGGAGCCAACCAATAACGACGACTTATCTCCTGATTGGCTCTATATGAGTCTGGCCCGCAACAGATCAACACTCCCATTGGTTGAAACTTCCAGACGGTGTCCCCCCGGACGGTTGTGTCTAACACATTGCTGTTTCACCTCTCGGACGATCGGCTCTCAACCTACGCTCACGAAGAGATTACCATCTCTGTTGATGGTGTTGTCACTTATTCGAATCTCCAGCGCTTCTCTGATCACTGAGTCCCAGAAATAAGATAGCCAAAACTTCAGTATTGCTGAAGTTGATGTGAAAATTTTCTATAGCATGTTCTGCTAACGCTGATTTTTCCAATTGTAGTAACCACAGATATCGTTGGTGTTCGGTGCGGCGTTCCTCGATAGTACTCATGGTTTGGCCGATACATACTTGCCGCATTCACAAGGGATCGAATAAACTCCCGGGACTCGAAGACCGAGATCGTCCTTCACCGTGCGTAACATAACCCATATCTTCGATGGTGGACTTAAGATACTTCTTACGCCATATCTTGCTAAAATTCTTCCGATCTTTCCAGAAATATTCCCGGCGTAAGGCAACACGGTGACAGTTTTTGGAGAATCTTCTGGTTCAGGTGATAGTCTCTGTCTCTGGGAAAGAAAAGCCTGTTTAATATGCTCTTCGGAATAACCATTCTGTCTGAAAAGCTGTCGTAGGTGCCTTAGTTCTTCTTGCAGGCTGTCACTGTCCGAGATGGCTCGCGCACGATGGACCAGTGTTGTCAAGACAGTTTTCCGCTGAGCTGGGTGATGAAAACTGGTAGCCCCCAAATACAGATCTGCATGGATAGGTTTCCTGTAAATGATATGCGCCAAAGTACCATCTGGCTTACGTTTAATTAATACGGCCAGGAACGGCAGCATGCCATCTCTCTCAACCTACATGGTGAAACATATGTTTGGATGGATTGAATTCAGGT
Organism: Vandiemenella viatica; assembly: GCA_031002005.1. Classification (NCBI taxonomy): domain Eukaryota; kingdom Metazoa; phylum Arthropoda; class Insecta; order Orthoptera; family Morabidae; genus Vandiemenella; species Vandiemenella viatica. The sequence continues at coordinate 237,059,882 of CM061921.1, read as the reverse complement.
GTTCCAAGAATTCTTCAAGCGCCACGGAGCAGTGTGGCCAAATTACAAACGTTTCATCCACGTATCGGAAGAGACATATAGGTTTTAATGGAGCAGTGTCCAGAGCCCTCTCCTCAAAGTCCTCCATATATAAATTGGCTACCACAGAAGAAAGTGGCGAGCCCATAACTACACCATCAGTTTGCTCATAGTACCACCCACTGTACATGAAATATGTAGATGTTAGCACATGCTGGAACAGGTCTGCAATCCCTTAGTCAAAATTTCGTCATATTAGTTCCAAGGTTTCCTTGACAGGCACCCGCGTAAACAGAGAAACAACATCAAAGCTCACCATGAGGTTGGAATCTGAAATGGTTAGACCCTGGAGCGTCAGTACAAATTCAGCAGAATTCATAAAATTTTTTATGCAATGACCCACCAGTGGACTCACTTGACGTTTGAGATATTATGCCAGTTGGTACGTGGGAGCACCAGTCGTAAAGGTACGATCTCCTTATGGATTTTCGGTAGGCCGTATAACCTTGGTGGCATGCCTGCACTAGGTCATAGATTCTTGATGGTCTCCTCTGGTAAACCGGATTTCTTCAGAAGGGCATTTGTTTTGGAGAATACTTTCTATATAGGATCAGCTTCTAAGGATTTGTAAGAAGCGTCGTCTAATAAGCTCCTAAAATTTTTGTCATATTCTTTATTTTATTTATTATTATTACTCCGCGATTCACTAAATGTGTGTGGCGGAGGGTGCATTGCACCTATCGAAAAGGGTGATAGTTTGGAAGGGATATACGGGAAATGGCAGGCTGCGCCAATGGGATATTGTGAAGAACCATCCCAGCATTCGCCTGAAGTGATCCGGGAAAACCATGGAAAACCCTGATCAGGATGGCCGTGGATAGAAGAACTGTCGCGTCTCCCTTATCAGCAGGAATGACGACAATATCTTCATTACTCCTCGTTATGTTCTGCTTAGGTGGTTTGGCCTCCTTCAGAATGCGACAGATTTCACGTCGTACCTCGTGCGCTGCATCAGCTGGAAGTGAACATACAGCTTTTTCCACTGCACATACAATGACCTTGGTAGGCACAGACCTCGGTGCCATAGAGTAATTTATACCCCTCGACAGCACTGAGACCGTATCATCAAGATTGGCTCTAGTGAGATTAACCATTGTGCGTTTTGTTTTGGGCTGGTAGTTATCGTTCCACACTCCATAAAGACGATTATGTTTGGAGGTGTGTCTTGCTGTGCATTTCTCTCGTTCAAAGCTTTTTGAAGTGAAGTAACTGCGTCAATCCAGTCCCAGCAATATGAAATCAATCTTGATGTGAGATTTAGATGTATTGAAAGTAAGAGCCTCGTGATTTTGTCAATCTCGTAGCGAATAAAGCGAATTCGTTCCCGCAGAAGGGAGCACGATGTAAAATCCTTTTAGCACCACTACTCTTATGTGATGTGCAACTCTAAAAAATGAGGCAACACATCGTTCATCATCATCATCATCATCATTGTCATTGACAGGTGGACGAATCCACCTGTCTGGCTGTTTCACCGTGTCGCCGGTCTTCAGCCTCGGTTGAATTTTTTGCTGTCGGTGTGGTAGTAGTCCCGCCTGGCTCCGCAGGAAGCACGCCGCCCTCGACGTTTGGTGGATGGATGGAGAGCTGTCGGGAATGAAACAAAGCTACTTACGGCGTGGTGGCCACATTGCTTGCGAGTGCTGCTGCAATGGCTGCAGCAACTTGTTGTGGGAGTGCCAGGACGGCGCTCATGACGGCGTCCAGCCCAGCCGCGTGGTCGCACCCCTCCTGCACGGCCGGATGGCGAGGCTGCTCGCCCCCTCCACTCGTCCCGCTTTGGTGCAGGGCGCGCACTGCCGTGTGGCTGGGCGCTGCTGCTGGCTGCATTGTTGTTGGTGGGCAGCACCGTCTCCCCTTTCTGCTTCTCGCTCGAGTTGTTGGTTCGGCGCTTCCTGCGCTGCTTGTGGTGTTGGGCCCGGTGTGGTTGATGGGTGGTCTGCTGTTCGGCTGTGGTCGTCTCAGGCACCCTTTTGCGAAGTTGGAGACGAGCTGGACATTTTGCCGCGCAGGCGGCGTGCTTCAATCCGCAGTTGCAGCATGTAGGAGAGTCTCGTGGTCGTTCACATTCCGAAACTCGATGCTCCCCTCCACATCGGACGCAGCGTTGTCGTTCAGTGCAGTTCAAGGCCTTGTGTCCGTAATTGTTGCATCTGAAACATTGTTGGTATTTAGGGGCGGGCCTCTTCTTGAGTTCGACCCGCACCTTTTGTCCCAGCAGCTGTTTAACCTTGTGGACTGCCGGGTTTGCAGCCGCGTCCGGTTTGAAGGTGAACAAAGGTAGCGGTTCGCTGCCTCCGACCCTTGTCATCTGCTGGATATCGCTGACGGTGAGCCCACCATCTGCGAATGCTTTGGCAATATCCTTGGTGTGGGTGGTGGCTGGTAGGCCTCGGATGACATGCCGCTTTTGTTGTCCCGGGACCGGTGTGCCGAAGCGGACGTCACGCTCTTCCAAGTATTGCATGACCGTCCTCTTGTCGGTCGGGCAGGACACACTCAGCTTGAGGCCCTCGCCTTCAGGCCAGATGAGGATGGGCAGCTCAGTCAGGAGTCGTATATGGTCTGCCATGGCAGCCCAGTTTCCGGTGAAGTATGTCCCTACAGCGCACCCCGTCTGAGTCCGATGGAAGCGCAGACCAGTGGGAGAGCAGCAGGGAAGTCTCTCCGGTAGTGGGCTACTTATAGAAGCCCACAACACCAAACCGAGACGAACATCCCACAACCAGAAACTGAAGGGCAGATGTCGCCGCAATGAGCGACAGGCACTCCTTCTCAGGTCCAGCCAACGCCGAAGGCTCCCTCTGCTCATTCAGTCACATTTTAGCCTCTACTCAGCTCAGTTAAAAAAAAAAAAAAAAAAAAAAAAAAAAAAAAAAAAAAAAAAAAAAAAAAAAAAAACTCACACCGGTGTTAGCCGCTGCACATATCTGTCTCCAGGCTGTACACGTACCCACCACGCAATCCTTGCCATTACGTGATCCATCCCCACCGCTTTACCCTAGCGCTACGTTACATGCTTCCCTGAGAGCTACTAGGCCGCCAAGGTCGCCTTCCGTAATGCAACCGGGCAGCTACCATTACCTTATTGTTCGCACCGTCCATCTGTGCGAGATACGTATATAGCTCCCACAAATATTAAATTTCGATAGTGTGTAGCTACTCACAGCCAATACACTACAACCCTATTGCGTCACGTTTACTGAGTTGCGAAGGGGATCAAGAAAGCTATCTTCTTCAGTCTAAATGAACGAAGTAAAAATTGCAATAATTATAGTTATTATGACGGATAAATGAAAGGTATTGATTATTTTTTAAATGCTTGAGTGGCCAAAAATTATAACCATGGATGATAATGACTTATTTATCTAATTTACATGTTTAAGAAGAACTTAAACGTGTCCCTCAAATTAGTTATACTTCAAGAATCAGAATGTTCGTAACATATTATTCTTCCAGCTGGTTATGTGGCATTGTTTCTGGCGTTTACTTGTCTACCGAGAAGCTCCTGTGCAATTATACAAGGCCATATGCGGCCGCGATTACTGTATTGAGTGCCCTGCTGCTGTTATGGCTGGGGCTTTGGTATCAGTGATTTCATCTGATGATCCTGTACTGTCAACTGTCATTGTCCCGCATTATAACAAGATGTATGCAAAGACTTTTCCTTATTAGTTGACTACAAAATTGTCGACTCTCACTAACTCATAGCACTTCAATGTCACCATAGTACTGCTGTTTATCGAATAACACAATCGATTGTAGCATTATAGTATATTGCAGTCACCGCAGCAATAATACTGCACCATAATAGTATCGTGTCCACTGCCCCTTGTATCACTCCCAGTTCACTATCTCAAGTAAGCTCCTCTCCGTCCGCTATATGCTCAAAATGTTTCATCAACAAGGTGGCATTCCAGGCGTTCCAGGAATACTCTGGCGTCTAGCGAGCCCCGAACAATGGCGATGGGGAAAGGGCTAAATCTACCGATAGCGTCAAAAAATGTTGGTTAATACAATTGATAATCAAAACAGATGAGCAAGAACCAAGGTCGTAAACTTCAGACTTTATGGAGAAGCCATCCATTTTCTAGGACAGTGAGAAAGTAATGTTGGTGATGTTCTACACAGTTAATCATTAATCACTACTATTGTAATCAGCTAGCTCCGTGATGGGATGAGATGGTGGTGAATCGGTGAGGAATTTTCATAAAAAGAATGCTAGTATTGGTAGAAAACTCACCCACTCTTTCCGTAAGTGCATCTATTTCAAATGCCATCAACTGGATTATTAAATAATCTTGCTCCACCCTGCGTATATCCCCGATTTGACAAAAACAATACTTCCTTCTTTCCAGAGATGAAGTTTAGACTCAGACTACATCAGAGATAACGTCATTTCTGCGGTGGTTTTGGTCTCAAAAGCACCGTTCCATAAAACGGCTTACACAAGCTGAAAGACCACTGACATAGCTCCAAACTTGTTACTTTTTGGTTACCGAACGAACTTTCTGATATCCCATGCACTTATTAATTTTTTTAATTCTAATTGAAATACTGTGAATGTTTTGCATGGAGCCTGGCTTGTCCAAGCCGGTTGTTTTCTGTAACGTTTGTTCAATTTTTTATAATCCTTTCTTTATAAAAGGAAACTCTTCTGTATAAGACACTACGACCTTACCTCAGCTCCCTTATGAAGAGCATCGCCATGAAAATATCTATAAACAATTCGTTAATATAGATATGAGCTATAGCAGTTGCAACGCTAATTTGACAAAACGCAAGCATGGGCCAGATACGCAGGGCTCAAGTACAGGCATGGTTCCCTAACTGGAAACTAGTGAGAGCTGCCAGTTTTCCAACTCCATAAACTGCTTCCATGCTGCAACACTCACCGTAGGGGGTGAAGTGGATCTTTGAATATATCTGAGAAAGAGGATCTTGAGATAGCAACAACGGTAGTAACCGCAAGATAGAGAGATTAGCCTCAGATGAGAAATTCGCCACGGAGATCAACGTAGAGTGAGGTCAACCACTTGCTGGGCGTACAATGTTTGGAACACTTGCCACATGACGGTTATAATAGGCTCACTCGAGTAATTTAGTGACTAAATGTTAATCAACCTTAGCTCCTGTGAACTCATGGGGCCAACCCTGTGTTACCAATCATAAAACTCAATTTTTAAGATTGTAACAATTTATTCCACTGTTTGTAGTAAGGGTGGACCGCAGAATATTAACGCAACCTACAAAACCGAAAAGCAATCAATACTTCCTGTGAATATAATCAGTAAAGGGAAAGAAACTAAGGTGGGACATGTATTTGTAGTTATATCTTATCAGGAAGCCACCTTTGAAAAAGCCCCCTTTAGATGCAGAAAGTTTTGGTGGGATTAACCGTTACGCTAAAATTTTAACAAAAGAAACTGAGGAACGTGATGCTGCAGGTGGAACCATGTACCAGCAACCAAGTTTTCCTAATCCTGAAGTGCCAGATACTGTGGGAGTTTGTAGTAAAATTCAAACTCTACAAGTCTTCAAGCAGTAGCGGTGGTTTAATTGATTTAAACAGCGTGGACGCAGAAAATTGAGTGTCAATAGCAGATTTAAAAAAACTCCCACCTTAGTTTTTATTTCGGATATTCCATCATTGCCAAAGACCATCGAATAAGATTTTAGAAGTCTCAACGTGAGGTCCATATGTATAGCGAACAATGCGACCCCTTCAGTATCAGATGTTAGGTCAAACAACAGGTCTTGCAAAGGCCAAACTATGTGTCGAAAATGTCGCATTTTGCCACATCAGCCTGGTAAGAAAATGCCCTATGGAAAGTGTGAAACAGTTATTAGCCGTAAGTAAAGAGTGTCGACTGAGTCTTCAGGAGCGCAAGATACTGTAATAAAAATAAGTATAAAGAAAATATAATACAACGAAGCCAAAAAAAAAAAATATATGGCGCACAATATCAGTTATAGTAAACCTATAGATTTATCGACGAAAGGTACAAACCCCACGCCAAAGTTGACGGGAGTACAGCTGAGTGCAGTTCACAATGAGGACAGTACAAGCAGATCGAGAGTTCATGAATCATTTCTACTCGTTATCAGTACTTTGATAATGGACCGGTCACCGACCACAATCCACCAAAGCCTCCATTGTCATACCATTTAGGTCCAATGATCTTTAGTACATTGTAGGGAACTATACAGGAACCTGTTCTGACATGTAATTATACCTTCTCAGAATGTAGTATAAATACACTCTTATAAAGCCCAGCACTGTATCATTCATAGACTCAGAATAAGGCTCCAATAGAACTGCTAATCCTCACTAGGTGTTACATCCTATCGAGCAGCCATACTCTACAAAGCCAACCCTATCCACCAATTATCCAGCACCAATCGCGGGTGCATGTTTATACGATAGCACTTCTAGGTCTGCTGCACGTGGACGAAGTAGCGTGTCGGCAGTGTCTATATCGCTATCCCTTACCATTCATACCGTCGGAAGTTTTTTTTTTTTTTTTATTATTGGCAGTGGGCCGGTGAGCCATATAGCCATATCAATTGTTACATCACTTATTTACAGGTATTATTGATCATGGAATTGTATCTCACATGCCACAATTATGACTTCTCTTACACATTACTTGGACATTGTTACAATATTTCATATCTCTAATTACCTAAAGCTATGATTACAGTACATTGTGTCTCCACGGGAAGACCTGGTCATGATTAATATGTGGCGCTTATGGCCTTAACACAAAATTATAAGCTCTCTCACATATACATGGTTTCTATTACTTTGCGTAATGACAGGAATGAGAATTCAATATGGTTGGTCTTACGTCTCTAGCTACATACATATTATACTGGTCCTTGATATTATGTGACATTTATAATTGTATCACAATCTGTGATTTCTCTGAACAAAAGAAGATAGGGTAGGATAAAGATAAGAATACCTGGTCGTTATTACAATGTTTCATATCTATATTAGGTATTTGATATCACCACGGTTACCTGAGCTATCCACACATAGCTCTAGTCATAACAATTATGTCTATAACAGTATATGGACTTCTCTCCCAAGTCCTTGGTCGTTATTACAGTATTACATTTTTATTATTAGGTACATAAAGTAATTATAGTTATATCACTTCCACACAAAACACAGGTCCTGAATGTCATGTAGCCCGTGTGTCCATCTCACAATTTGTGGCTTCACTCACACTCACATGGTTAGTGACACAGTGTTACATATCTTGCGTTCAGGGTCTAATGTCTCTATTTTACGTAACATATTGTTATTAGGTGTGTAAAATCAGGGATCGTGGATACTAATGTTCTTGGAGATCTTTGGGGTTTATATGTCAATACCACCGTCTTTCAGGAATCTGTACAGCACCATGAAAACTCTGGCGTCGTCGGTCGTCAGTAGGTGTGACACTTTTGAGGGTGGAGAGTGACCTAACCTCACTAGTTCCTCTATCAGGTATGTGATGCTATCCTGTCTGTTTTTGCAGCCGAAGAAGATGTGGTCCATGTCCCCTATGCTCGTATCGTCGCATCCACATAACGGGCTTTGGACAATGTTGATTCTGTTTAGGTGTGCCGGGAAACAACCGTGGTTGAATTTTAATCTAGCGATTGTTACAATAGCTTTCCTTGGTAGGTTGAGTTTGTGGTGCCAATGATGGTGAGGGATGACTGGGTGGATTTTTCCATAGTGTTTCCCTTTGATCAATAGAGATTCTTCCCATTCTCTATTCCATGCGTCTCTGGTTTGTTTCTTCACAGTTGCCAGTAGGTCCCTCGCAGTTAGGAGGGGGTAGTCGCCACCTTCTTCGCAAGCTCGTTTCGCCAGTTGGTCCACCTGTTTCGTTACCGTGCAGACCGATGTGGGCTTTCACCCACACGAACACAAGTGTTTTGCCTTTCTGTTTCGCCCGGTATGCTGCTTCCAAGATGTTGCATAAGATGTTTGTCTTTGTTGGTAGTCTGCGTGTGTCCTTGCAGGCTGGTCAGCGAAGAGAGGGAATCTGATATGATGACCGATGTTGTGTCCTCCAAATCCTCAGCATACTCAATTGCCTTTTGAATTGCCACCATTTCCGCAGTGAAGATGGTTGCTTCCTTGCGTAGTTTCAGCATACCGTATGACTTCCTCTTCAGATCCAAAAATGCACAACCAACTGATGAACCTGATTTTGACCCATCTGTGTAGATGTGGGAAGCATTTGGCCATTGCGCGAGAAATTCTGCCAGTCTAGCGGAGTTGTTCTGACTGGAGTCTTTCAGCTTGATGTCGGTTCTCACGTTGAGAGGTGTAATCGTTGCTTCGTATGGCACACAAAACTCTGGTAGGTGGGAGGTCGACATTATGTTGTTGCTGTACATGTTGATTTCATTTTCTGCTATATTAGCTCTGGAGTCCTTTTGCGTGGCCAGTTTCTTCTATTAGTGAGCTGACTTCCAAGTGCCTCAATCTTCTGGATGAGGGGATTGTTTGTAATCTTCATTTGCTTAAGTAGAAACTGTTTGCAGAGCTGCATTCGTCTTATATGAAGAGGTGGCTCTAGCGCTTCTACCAATAGCGCGTTGGTTGGGGTTGATGTCATTGCACCTGTGCATATTCTTAGTGCTTTGTACTGCAGTCTATCAAGGGTTTTTTAGGGTGGTCTCTGCTGCTGATCCGTAGAAGATGCTTGCATAATCCAGGTGTGGTCTAATGAGCGATCGGTATAAGGTCATGGCAACTTTAGGGTCTGTACCCCACCAAGGTTTTGTGGTTGCCTTCAAGACGTTAAGTGCCGCCTCACATTTGCTTGAGATGTCTTTGATTTGGGGTTTCCAGCTGAGTTTGTTATCTATTGTGACCCTAGGTATTTGACGACTCGTCGATACGGGAAGCGGTAGGGTCCGAGCTGTATCTCGTCCATGTCAGGTATCCTGCGTCTGCTATAAATTGACACCGCTGATTTGGTTTGGGATATGTCCAAGCCATTGTTAAACGAGCCATTTTCGCAAAAGGTTGACAAAGTCTCCCAAGACTTTCTTGCAGTCAGCTAGCTCATTCATCATTACGTAGAAGCACAAGTCGTCTACATACTGGAGCATCATTACCCTCCCTATTAGCAGGTCTTCCAAGGTCGCTGGTATATATGTTGAACAGCAGTGGTGATAGCGTGGAGCCTTGAGGGAGACCGTGAGATGCAATTCGAGGGCCTACTGTTGTACCATTGATGTGAATTTCTAGCGCCCTATCTGCCTGCAATGACATGAGGTTAGTTACGAATCTGCTCGGTAGGCCTAAGTCCAATAGTTTTTCTAGAGAGTATCGATGGAGCCACATTATCATAGGCATGTGTTAAGTCCACGTACAAGGCCATGAGATACGCTTTACTGCGATAGCATTCATAAATGTCTGTCATTAGGTTAGCAACTACCTCTATAGTGCCTTTTCCCTTCCTGAAGGCCTATTTGGTGTCTTGGTAGTTTACTTTTATTTTCTAGGTGCCACTCCAGCCGGTGTTTGACCATTCGTTCTAGTGTTTTAAAGAGCACAGGATAGAAGAGATATTGGCCTGTAGGACGAGCAAGTGCGGGGTCTTTGCCCTGTTTCAGGATAGGTACTACTCTTACGCGCTTCATCTCTGGTACACTCACGCGTTTGCTCCACACAGCGTTAATCAATCTTAAGAATATATTCTTCCCTCGCCTTGGGAGGAATGAGATCATGCTGTAATGGATGTTGTCTGGGCCTGGGGCACTGTTGTTATTACGTTTAAGTGATGCTTCAAGTTCCTCTTCTGTAAAAGGCGCTAACAGAGGGTCATGTTGCCTCCCATCTTCTGTGATCTCCACCTTCTCCGAGGCTGTGGCTGGGGTAAGGTTGCCCAAGATGTCCTCCGCAACGTTTTTAGTTGGAGCCGTATTAAGTGTAGTTCCTGTCGAGTTCTGAAAGCCTTTTATTTTCTTCCATATATCTTTTACTGGAGCAGTTCTGTTGAGAGAGTTACAAAAGTCAGTCCAGCCCTGGCGTTTTTTCTTCTTTAGGACTCTTTTGGTCCTTGCTACTGTTCTCCTGAAGATACAGGTAGTTTTCTTCTGTCGCCAAGACTTTGTATTTTCGAAGGGCCATCTGTCTTTCTTTTATTGCTAGTTGACACTCTTTATCCCACCAAGGAGGTGATTTCTTATGGCAGGTGCGTGGTTTAATCTCGGGGATAGCTTTTATTGCCGCCTTTTCAATGACTGTCATAAGGCCTTGGTAGTCAGCTACTACGTCGTCCGAGAGTTCGAAGCTCTCAAGGTTTCTTGTGACTTCCTTCTCATACTGCGACCAGTCCGCGTTAGTTATCTTCCAGCGGTATGGCGAGTCGTGTCGGTGTTATTCTTTGTCTAGTCACAGGGAAGGTGATCATTATTGGTAAGTGATCTGATCCGGATGGGTCTTGGATGACCTGCCATGTGGCTGCCAGAGAAATGGCTGGTGATGCTAGCGTTATGTCCACTGCTGATTTTTGGTGTGCTGGCCCAACTATCCTTGTTTCAGTGCCATCATTTAAAATTATTATATCTGTGTCGTCCAACGCATCTAGCAACAGTCTTCCGGCGCGGTCTGTTCTTCCACATCCCCATGTGCTATGGTGTGCGTTTAGGTCAGCCATTATCAGGGCAGGTTGCATGACATACTTCAGGATATTTGAAAATGCTTGTTTATCGAACTGAGTGTTTGGAGGCCGGTAGAGAGCCATGACCGTTGTTTCTGTCCCCATAATTTTGAGACGTATCGCACAAGCCTCGATATTCGGAGCAGTGCTCCGGATTTTTATTTCAGAAAATTGTATGTTCTTCTTTATTAGTAGAGCCGCTCCCCCGTAGCCGCCTGGACGGTCGGCACGCACTATTCTGTAGCCCGCGCACTTAAATTCCTCTTCGGGTTTCAGCCAAGTTTCTAATATGGCGGCTATGCTAATGTTATTTGATTTCAGCAAGTGTTCTAAGGATTCCTTGTTTGAGCGGATAGACCTGCAGTTTCCACTGTAAGATATTGGGGCCGTGGTTACCCATCAGTACAGTTATAACGAGATGCGATATTGTCGTTGTTTGCCATGATTGGTTGTGTATTCCACATAAGATCTGTTCCATTGTCTCGTGCGTTTGTCTCTGCTTCTTCCTGTGGACTGTCCGAGTTTAGGAATGCGGCTATGTGTTCCCTCAAGTTGTGTGGGAGGTTTCCTGTGTTGGCCATACTGAAAAGTGAGGTCACAAGTCTACATACTCTATCAATTGCTTCCTCGTTCGCTACTGTATTACTAGCACCGTGTGGGTTATTCTGTATGGGAAGTCCACTAGCCTGTGCATATGCGTCGTAATACAACTCCGCGGGGGGGCAGGTTGGTTCTTCTTCGGGGCTGGAGGTTTTCTGCGTCATGTGTTGCCTGTTTCCTGTCTATTCTGTCTTGTTGCCGACGCCCATGAGGAATGGCGGGTTGTTCTGTACGGTTGTATACAGACTGTGGGTGTCGTGGTTTTATGGTGTAGTGATTTCTCGTGGCCCTGGCTTGTGGTATGAGTGGAGTAGTACCGGCTATTTGAGCAACTGGCGACGGTGTGGAGTATTCCACATTATTACGTAGCGGCAAGGGGGGGTATTCCTTGTTGCTTCTGGGTGGGGGTGGTGGAGCTGTGCGTTTTGCATAAGTTGACGTATTTTCTAAGGTCAGAGCCTGTTCCAGAGTCATGTTATGGAGGATGATGTTCTCCTTAATCCTCTTTTGTTTTTTGAATTCTGGGCAATTGAAATTAGTGGCCAAGTGGTTGCCTTCACAATAGATACAGATGACTGGGCCCTGAAAGTCGCAGCTAGTTGTAACATGTTTACCCATGCACTTGGCACAGCGGGATGTGCTGCGGCACTGCTTGCTCAGGTGTCCAAAACGTAAACAGTTAAAACATTGAGTTACACGGGGTATATATGGCTCTACACTACATCTTGTGCAAAAGATGCTAATATATTCAGGTAGTCGCTGTCCTACAAAGTTAGGCGGACCGATTGAGTCGGAACGTATTCAACCCCTCCGTCTTTTACAACTTTCCTCATTATACGTCGCACTTCCAAAACTTCTATAGCGGATTCCACTTCCTGCAAGATTTCTGAGTCAGTAAGCCCTGGGTCCACATTCCTAACCACGCCCTCCTTAACAGTAAAGAAACGAGGGATATAATATTGTATATGCTTTGGCTGGTTGTTGGAATTCGCCAAAAGGTTTGCCCACTTAGCAGATTTAAGCTCAATTTGAACTTTGTTTCTCCCTTTGTTTCTTATGTCTAAGATAAAGTTTCTTATGCCGGGCACAGCGTCACGTATTAATTTCCCTACCGCCATTGGGTGCAGACGGCCTAGGTTTGTTTTGTGCTGCTCCACATAACTTGCTTCATATTCTGCATGTACAACAAATGGACCGCAATCTGTTTTCTTTATAGAAATGGGGCTGCCTCAGCACTGCGTTAGGATCACTGGCTTGCAAAGCGTCTTCACTTACCAGTCCAGCTGAGTGTGCGGGGATTGTTGACTGTATGCTGTAGGCTGGAGTTGACAGCGACGTGCTTGGAGGAGCTGTTGGCGGCGTGCTTGCTGCAGCTGGCAGCAGCATGTTGACTTCCTCTCCCAGTGCTGTTACGTTGTTCTCCTCTCGGCGTGGTCTTTTCTTGGACTGCTTTTGGAGTATAGGGGCACCGTCGGCGTAGTCCATTGCTAATGTTTCCAGCGCCTCGCCCACTACGGAACTGGTGCACGTGTTACCCGACGGCGCACTGTCAGTATGTGGCTGTATGCCACCTTCACCATACTCGCCACCCTCCATGGTGGCGAGGTACACACACTCTCCTAAACAAAACTTTTTAGTTGGTTTATTGACTGCTATTCACTGTATAATAGTATACACAACTAGTGCTTGCACTGTCCTAGTTCACGCGTTATTCGTCACAAGGAAAACTCGGAGTGTAGCTCTCTAAGCGCCGATGTTACCTCTACGGCGATCAGGAAGCGACTGCGCCGTCGGAAGTTATAACGGAGAAACGTGGCGATCGTCTGTCAAGGTGTTCTCCCCGTTCAGGAATGTGACAGTTTTAATCCATCTGTTCGTTTTCTGGACCTCATTTTTCCCAAGAAACGTAGCTGGCTGTAATATCTAAGAGATATTATTACCAGAGTCCTAAAGGGATCTAAATGTTTTACAACACCTGTATAGTAGGTTCTGACTTCACTTAAATATGTAGGACTTTTATAAGGTCGTGATCAGACCTTGCTACTGTAGTCAAAAGTGTAAGCCCCATTGCATCACTTTGTGCTGAGATTCACAAACAATCGCTTGTCGTCTGGTGGTCTCTTTTCATGGTGCAACAGTATACGCATATAGTCCAAACATCTGGAAATCCCTTTTACAACACAGTGATGAATCCACCACACGATCAACTCGGCACTTACTACTATAGACCTACAAAGCCTTTTAGTTGACGCTTAAGGCCGTTTTAGAAGAGTACAGTATGATTTGATCATAGCTCATCACCAGGGCAGGAACAAGTGTGGCTTTTAAAAAGTCCCAAGATTAAAAAGAGTCCTGTTTCTGTAAAATAGTGCATACACCACTGCAACATTGTAAAACAGCATTTATATAACTATATTTACCTATGGGTCTAAGAATGCTAAAGTAGTTGGATGCTGTTAAGTGTTCCCTCAATCGACAAACGGCTACAAGCTAAATAGTGGATGCAGGGTTTATGACTCGTTTACTTCGTGGTTATTACGAGCAGGACAGGTTTAAATCTAGTAACGGAGAGGAATTCGATCATCGCCTTTTGATATAACCACCATGCCATTTTCCTGAAGAATTTTCGAAAGAAAGAAGGAAAACCATAATGTGGATGACCGGACGGGGATTTAGCTGTCATCCACCCGATCACAAGGTCCTACCGATGCCGGTGCTCCACCATGTACACTAGTACTACTGGGCTCGTTAGGTTATATTCTGAATTTTTTACAATTTTTTGTTTTTGTTTTTTAACAATAATTTTCCGCAGATAGTGTAGTCTATAATACAGCTCGGTTAACACATCCGTCCATAGCGACTGTGTGATGTCAACTTGATACACAAAATCTTCACTTTGCGGACTTCGCCTTTCAATTTTTTAATGGCACCGGATAAGTGTTAATGCAGGTTATCTATTTGTACATCAACGTTATGGGTATGTCTCATGAATGATAGATTTTTGAAGTCTTCGCTTGCTTAAGTAATGATTGGTTTTGATGGCAAGTTGCACGAACTGAGTCCATAGACGTTTCAATTAACCAGAACTTACGACATGCCTTATAGATCAAAAAGTTTTGTTGTGATACTAATTTTACTAAAAAAAAATTATTAGAGAAACTTACTGTGAGCGTGGTTTGTCAATATCAAGGTGTCTGAGTATCAGATTGCAATATCGGTCAAAATTTGTTGCTTTTTATTTTCTCTTCTTCTTGTATATCAAGTACGCTAGGACTCTACCGAGGTTCGGATACGACGTGAAACTATAAGTTAGCTTACCTGGTAGAATTACCGGGTTTGGGTTAAACTAACGTGACGGAGATAGATTACATAGCCCTTTAAAACTTTGTCACGAAGGTAGTCAAACAATAGTTTCTAGGCCAAAACGCTCCTTCCACTTTTATCTGTGGCACTAAGCTTAATCCAAGCTTCACGTAACGGAAACAGATACCTGTGAAATTAACATTTTTCAAAATTGGGAGCTTCTTTATATTTAGTTGGTCTGAAATACCTTTTAGGATACCCGTACCTTCTAATGGACGTTATTGCCAATCCTACCTTCTTAACTTTCGAATACTAGTTCTCATGGGGATCCTATATGTCTTACCCGTACCTAACGGTCAGAACTTGTTTCGAAGGGGTTCGATTAGATGAATCTGCTATTAGCGCCAGCCAGACGGATGGGGGTGGAGTATTCGACTTCTTAGCATCCCTTCCTAGCATTCAATGGCTGCCTTTCAACAGCCATTCAAAATCTTACAGTTTCTAATTATTTGAACTTATATTCCGTTATACCAGGTTTAATATCGTCAAACCACCATATCCTCACATCCCATCTGTACACAATAATAAAAAGTAGTAAGGATAAATATATAGTTATTAAACTGATTACATCAAATTTTCCCTAATTTTTCGGTATATCTTTCTTACATTCTTCTACTGAGTAAAACTGGCAGTACTGAAGATATAACCAATGGCTTATTAAAAATTTATTCTTGTGAAGTGGTGTTGAGCAGTGGAGGTACGTGAATATATTCCCCAAGAGAAAAATAATACAGCCATAGGATCACAGACTTAATTAACATTCTATGTGCACTGCTTCGAAAGAGTATTGGTACTTGCGGTTACAGTGAACGTTGTTTTGTGACGAATTTGATACATACACTTAGCCTAAAACATGTAATCATTAATTTAACTGAAAGATTCATATAAAATTTTCAAATTTTCAATGTGTATAATATACATACAAATATAAATTGAAATTTTGTCTTTTATAAATCTAAATTTACAAAACTATTACCTACTTAACTCAAACACACAAATTCAACTAGATACACTACTGTTTCTGAAAATTGCAACACAAAGACGGGGACATGAATTTATTCCATAGATTAGGGACATATAAATACAGAAAGGATTAGAATTATAGAACTGTATATGCTCTTTGATCGTGTGAAATAGGAACGATCTGAAGTCTCTATGTGCTGCAATCAGAGCCTCTAACACAGTGGAATCTAATCAAAGGCAGCCACGATATGCTGCTGGAAGACGCAATGCCACGCGGTTTGTATTCGCGTCCACAAGGCATCGAAAACGGTCCCTATCTGTAGGCAGCTCCACTATCCATATTTCAATGGGCAATGCCCGGTGACATGTGGCGAGGAATTTGCGAGCCTTCTTCAAGGAACGATGGGTACCACTGCTTCTCCGGCTTGTACGTTCTGCCTTATGTGGGATATGACGGTCAGAAAGTTGTTCTTTCTGATCCTCGTGCAATTTCTTTCGATGCTTTGGGGATGCGCCTACAAACCGCGTGACAGTGTTTTCCGCAGCAGCATATCCAGGATCTCTTTTTTTTTTTTTTTGTAACTGATTTACGTCTCTTTTTAACATCGAGGTCTTTTAGAGACGGGAAAGGATGGGGGGCAAGGAATGGGAAGGAATTCGGCCATGGCCTTTTGAAGGAAGCATCCCGGCATTTGCCTTTAGTGATTTGGGGAAACCATGGAAAACCCAAATCTGGATGCCCGGACGGGGATTCGAACCGCCGTCCTCCCGAATGCGAGGCGAGAACGCTAGCCGTTACACCGCCCCACTCGGTAGGATCTCTTTAATTCCATGCCACGATGTCTAGAGACTTGCAGCAAGTGGCGGCTTTACACCGTCCAGAACTCTCAGGGTCCAGGTGCAGTTACAGTTCTATAATTCTAATTATTTCCTAATTATTTGTGTATTGTTCAGCTCCTAATTTGTGGAATTCTTCTTGGTGTTGCAATTTTTAAAATTAATAGTGTATATAACATGTTGAACTGGAAGCAAATTATTCAGCAACTTCTTTTTTTTAAAAAAAAAACCCTTCATTATCGTTGTGGGTAATAGCTAGAATAACTAATATAGTACAATGAATTTGGTATATTTTCATTCCTTGTACACTGATGGCAACCATTCCTGTATCTTCTTCTTCTGGTCCCTATCCGTTCCGGGTGTCGACAACGATCTTGGCTGTCTCGTCTCTGCTGGTTATTCTTAGATTTTTTAACCAAAAAGTTCTTCTTCAACCAGCACTTCTCTTTCCTGGTTTCCTGGTATATACCGAGGGAAATGATGAATAATTTACCAATTTACCAAAAACGTTGAAAGAATTTTAAGTTAAAATTTGGAGAGGGCAAATGTAGGTGGGTGCAGGAAAAGGGGAAGATTGGTGTTTAGGGAAATTGCTACAGGAGCGTGTGCTCCATTACAATTAAATTAAATAAACTCTTCGCTAGCAGAGGACGCATATAAATCATAGAAATCTGCTCTAAGATTATTTTTTTTTTTGCGGAATAACCCCACGTATATTGTGCCGAAATTTGTTCAGTAATCTAGATATATTTAGAATGCCCGGACAATACATATACTCCCTACTATCATTTTAATGGTAAATTTTGACACATATCATAATGTTGACATACACAGTTGTAATGCTAGGAATAAATATAAAATTCACAAAGATTAGAAGTCAATTGTAGAGAAAGGGACAACATTCCCTGGCATTTCATTCATTGTCCTGCATCATTAAATGAAATATTATCTACGTAAACCTAACAACGTTAAATCAAAGCCAGAATAGTTTTTGCTTAAGAACCCATTTTTCTCTGGGACAGAATTTTCGTCTTGGAATTCGGTAACTAAAGAGGACTGATAAAATACTATACGTTTGGTACATGGAAGGGGGAGGTGAAATAGTTATTTACAGTATCTAGAAAAGTGTTTTGTCTTCTTTGTGCTGAATCTGTTTTAAAATGCAGCAATTAAATTATCTGAAATCACATTCAAAATAGTATCTGCCATGTGAAGATATGTATTTGCAGTTAACAATGGAAATTTACTATAGTAATGTATTTTTAAGTAACTAATTGGTTATCAATAGTGTGTAATATAACTGACTTGTTAATAATTATGTACTGTCCGACAACCACAAGATTGTCTTCACATGGCAAGAACATATCTAATCAAATCTATTAAGAAGACTGCTGAAAAATATTCCTGCAACAGTGAAAGAATTAAATACAGAAATCATAGAAATGTTAAAGAGTTGAGCCGGGAAATTGACACTCATCACAAATAAATTAAATAAATAAATTTAAACTCTCCAAACCAAATAGTACACAGTAAAACGTGGATAGTCTTACATAGAAGGAAATGTCAAGGAATCAAATAATCCATATAAAAACAATTACAAAACAGTTAGTTGCTTCTAATGTAGTACTTTTAACATGAGTGTATATTTTAAACTGTAAAATATATATGGTTAAATCCTTAAATCAACTTTATATGGTCATGTGGCTGGACAACCTTGACGTTTCTCCTGTGGTCCTGCTATGACTCCCTCCACAGACCGGATCGGCAGCCAATGGCTGCCCGTGTTGCTTCCCCTCTTCTGATCCCTCCCACTATACCAGTAGGGGCTGTGACAAATGTTGGACATGTTTCTTATGCAAGGTTAAAAACTTTGGGACTTGAGAAATTTGTACTTATTATTTCAATTAAACGCTACGTGGTAGTTAACATACTTCATTATTCAAATAATAACACTGGATTTGATAACTTAGAAATCTCTTCCTATTATTTATTCACTGCTAACTTAAACTTGTAATCGATAATTGTATTGAAAATCTGATTTAGTATTTTTATACTGTATTACATTGCATGGAAGGAGTTCATAGTAATGAAATGCCTGTTATTGGAAACGAAATTTTTTAAATTAATATTTATAGATGAGATGCTAGCAAATATTGTAAGCGATTCAGTGCTTAGCGGGGAACATGAAATGTATTTTTAATACCAAAGGGATACCTAAATTTGAACATCTATAGTACATATTGATATAGCATTATCATTTTAAGTAAAGATAAAGACTTGACTCTTTCGACTTCCCAAGAAAAATGCAATATAATCTGGTGTAACGTAATCAAATTTTAATTAGCAGGATAAATAGATTAGGCTCAATGAAAAGAATTTTCTATTTTCAGTGCAAAATCGTGCGTAGCATGAGGTACCTACGGTAGGAAAACAATCATAAAACATCTAGATATAGCCTCAATATGTAAAAGTTTGATATCATCTTCAATAAACATAACTCATTGTTTAAGACGATAGGTTTTATGCAACATGTCTTCCTACGGAAAAGAATTTCAACGTTGCCGCAAGGAACTGAATTCGTAATACAAGGGTAAAAAATACTGTTTTGAAGACCATTATGTTGAATCTACATGATTTCCTGTTAAGTCTTGTGGGAAGAAAAACCAGATACCTAAAACGGAAACAAACTAACACACAATTGAGGTATATTTCTTTTGATCTATTTCCACCTACTGAAATAATTAAAACATTAGATCGACAAACAGGCGTCTTTTGATGACGATGTTGATATTGTTAATACTATCAAATTTCTCACCTTTAAAGACGAAGTGATTGAACCTGAAGATTGATGAATGTATAGTAACACAAATAACTGTTTACAGACGAACATAAATTGTGCAGTTAAGTTGTTCTAATGCAGCCCAGGGAAGCAATAGTACCCGTTGTTCTTCGATGAACGATTGTTCATTCCTCGCCACATGTGACCGGAGTTTGTCCTGTTAAAACACAGCCTGTAAAGCTGCTTCCAGGAAGGGCAGTGCTTCGGGCTTTGAAACCTCGCTGATATAGCGCTTGCTGTTCATATTGCCCTCAATACGTAGAAGGCGAGATCACGTGACATTGCCAGTGGCGCCATAATTCATTTGTCCGCTGCGCCGCTGAACATTGCAGTCTGCCCGACTGCGTTCACCACGGTAGCGTCTAACAAGCGGGCGTTGCTGTGCCTCAGTGCACGCCATGTCTTAATCACCTATTATTGCTCTCCTATTCAACACATTATCCGATTTTCGAGTGATTCAGATAATTCCTTCCGGGAGTTGCAATTTTCTCAGACAGAAGTGTACCAAGTGGCATTACAAATTTCGTGGGAAGATGCAATCAGTATTCGGGTTGTGAAATAAATTACAGTTTAAATTAGCGTATCGTTATTTTCAGACGTTACGAAATTCTTAATTACTGTACAGCGCAAAAGACCAGGAAGTATGACAGAAGAGTCAATTTTCAGTGTTGGAAAAATATGGTGTTGCGATATTTGGTAGAAGGATGAAATGATAAAAATTAGGATAAACGTAGCTGACCTCAGTTGGCTGATTATAGAGAGACAGGATGCCTCAAGTATTAAGGAAACCAGGCGTGGATTATCAACAAAAGGAATATCATTAAAAAAATTATAACAATCAGCTGCGTATAACACAACCAGAACTCACCAAAAGAGGACTCATAAAATATGGAGCAGGGGTCTACCAGCTCTGGTTTCCAAGCAAGCATTCAAGAAAGGTAAAGAAAAATTGTGTTTTTGTTCAGATGGAACGAACAAGAATCAGTATAAAATGATTTCCCGATATACTACTTAGAGTTAAGAGTGAATACGGCATATTTACCGCATATTATGAATAAATTATTCAAGCTAAATTAGTAACTGACAATACAAATAGGACAAGAAATATCGTAACTCGGAAAAGAAATAATACTTCAATGAATGAACATACATAATTCAATCTGTTACAATGCTATAGGCTCCTCAACTTGTTTTGAAGCGGAATTTCTTCAATAGGATTTTCGAATATAACACCCAAAAGGAATGGTCTGCATTACTCCAAAATCATAGGATGTGTAGAACAATGGAACCATAATCAGTGAATGAGATTGCAGAGATATGCCGTGCACGTAGGCCCAGTATCTGGCAGGATGGGTGAAAATTACGCCACGCTCAGTCGGTGGAGAGACGTGCAAGCCTCTTTAACGTCAAAGGGTGCAACATGAGAATGTGTCAGGATAATTGGTCTCAGGGTAATGGCTTGTCGTACCGCGACACTGCGGCTAGTACAGGGAAGGCTGATACGACAGTAATGCATGCGCAGGACCGGTATATAAAATAGGGTCGTACACAGCAGCAACGGAGCACGGGACTACACAGTGTTACCACACCATCTTGCCGTAACCGACAGAACAGCTTCGTCCACAGTGGTGGTTCGACGTTGGAGCACTGCATCTCTAAAAGCAAAATCTCAGAAAAACGGAGTTTGAGTCAAAAATTCAGTTCTGTTAAAGTTTATCCTGTGGAAATATTAGATAGCATGTTCAACTATCGCGGACTTGTCGACCTGGAGCAGGCGCAGATATCGTTGATGTTCGATGTGTTATTCCTCGATGGCCCAGGTGATGTACATTTTGTCATATTCACACGGGATCGAATAAACTCCAGGAGTACTTAGGCCAGGGTGGCCTGTCACTGTTAAGCCGCGTTCCCACGGCGTCTTGTAAGGGAAGCTGCACCTCGTTAGCCGAAGTGTAGGGATCGCGCGCCACAGGTTAGCCCTCGCTACCTCGCCTCCACCTCCCCACCACGTTGCCTACTGTCGTTTGGCACAGAGCACATTACAGCAAGAGAAAGGGTGCGCGACTCTGCTGCAAACAGATGGCAACAGTGCACCACTACACACGCCTGTGATGTTTACCGACATAGAGTGGGTAGCAGCGCGCTATCCCCGCCAGCAGAGGCGGCTCCGTTCTCACGGCGTGTTGTTGGGTATTCGTCCGGCGCGGCGCGGCTTACAAGACGCCGTGGGAACGAGGCGTTACTTTATATATTTTATCTTTGCTGACCATCCAAAGATATTCTTAATGCCATAAAATGCGAGACTTCAGCCTATCTTTCCAAAAGTATTCCCAGCATAAGGAAGCACTGCTGGGGATACTCGTGGATTGTCTAAATTGGTTGTCAATCTCAGTGCGCTAGGAACAAACGTGAATTTAATTTTTTTCCTATCAGTAGTCAATTTTCTGTAAACTTACCGCAGTTTCAGACTATCACTCTCTGAGATACACCGTAACTGATGGACCATCGTGGCCTATACAGCTGGTGGCATGCGGTAAACGCCATATAGCTCGCCATTAATTAGGATTTATTAAGTCGCATGTATAGAAGGGGAGCAAACAAAATCTGGAGAAGCAGTAGAGAAGAGATCAAATTTTTTGAGATGTTATGCCATGTTGATAAATTACTAAACAAACACACTCACGAAATGGTATTTAATCTTTGAACATATCATACCAGCTATTTTCCATTTGAAATTGCAACGAAACCAACTCCTATCAAAGCAACTTGTAACAGCCCTCATACCTGAACTTAAAATAGGATTGTATTATATGAAGTATTTGTAGTGAGCTAAAGTTTGCTTGAATATGATCTGGTATGTTTGTTTTGTAATTTACTGTAAATAAGTGTACCTATATAGACTTTTTCTATGAAAATAAATTATTTAGAGTCCATCTAATATGTTTAAGAACAGAATTGTGCAAGAGAATTGCTTAAATGTTGGTAATTCCAAGTATTAATGCAAGTTACGATATCTAAAGGACAATTTACTGCAGTTTAAAATGATTTCGGTGAATAGTTTTGTGTTTAAGTATCTTTAATTTCCATTTCTGACCATTTTGTAATGATGTTTAAATTATTATGTATTAATTCTGATTGTTTTTAATATGTTTCAATTGTTTAAGTAATTGTTAATATTCGAGAAAAAATCTGGCGGAAGCTTTTGAAGTGTTCTAGAAATTTCGATAGAGCCTATATAAAGAAATCAGCAGGACAGTAGTAGTTTATACAGCTTCACTTTGTTACTGCCAAAGACTGCGTTAATAGTATTGTGTGCAATCTTTGGATTGTATGAATGCATGTAAGCTGCATGTTGAGATCGTGTTTGAAAATAAACTCAAGTCTAAACTGAAATACATTGTGTGCTACTTAATTAGCGCATTAATTAAACCACGAAGAATCTGACAAACTGCTATAGCAAAATTAAGTTTAAAATTAAAAACACGTTGTGTAATTACAAATAATTTTAAACCATTTACCTTTTTTGCATTGTTATCCCAATACGGGGAGGGGGTAAATGCACCTAATACATACAAATATTTCAAAAAATGGAAATGTAATTTTCTCCAAATCCATTTAAATTTGAGGGTTCAAATTTCATAGCTCCATAGAACTGTTATAGCCAGATATAAAAATTGATTTTTAAAATAAAAATATTGTTTAACAATAGGTTAATGTACCATCCAAATTGACAGTAAGAAATATGTTGTCGTGAAGGGTTTTAATGACAGAAGGCATAGTATATGAAATTTTTCACAAATGTTTTTTTGTTAATATTGTAAACTAATACCAAGGCAATAAGTTGAACCAATATTATAACATATTTAACTCTAGATTTGTTATTAATAAAAAAAAATTCGAGAAATTAAAATTTTTGCTTTTTTTTTGCTTAAACATAAAGGCATATTTTTCATTGGGAAAAGCTGCATAAACAATAATGGTTAGGACTGAAGTAATTTGTATGTAGAACATGTCCTGCAAATTTGAAAAAGATCTATGCATACGGAAAAAAGCTATCTTTAAAACCATTTGATGAATTGCTCTTTTGAGATATTTAAGGTTAAAATTTTGGTTTACCTTCAAGTGCAGTCAGATTTAAGTGGCTGTCAATCGTGCAGGACTTCGCTTAATCACGCATAAGTCCCGCACTATCAAAGATATTTAAATAATTTTTTCAACAAGATGAAGTCAAAAGTAAAAACTATTTTTGTGAATCAAAAGAAAAAAATATTTTTTTGAAACCTTATTACTGTACCTACCCCCTTAAACGTTTTCCAGCTGGTAATACATCCATTAGCATACCAGACATGTCAGTATTAGAAGCTGATTGGTCCGGCAGACGGGCCAACCAGCTTGTGGTCCTTATCTAATGTTTGTAGCTCCTCTTATCATATTCCCGTCTGGGTTCACACATATCTAAAAGAAGCGTTGTCTATAAATACTTCTGTAATCGTCTTAAGCTAATATAACTGAGCAAAACTTAGACTAACTTCGAGTTATGTCTTATAAATTAGAGTTCGCAATGTATTTTAAAACCACAAATTCAGCTTATAATCAATAAATTGTGGAAGTTTCACATTTTTTGTAAAGCCAAGAGCAAGACAGATTCTAGCTATTACCACTACACGTAAAGAAACAGTATATTTTAATTTTAAAAACGTATAAAATCTTCAAGGACGGTTTTAATAATAAATTGTAATTATCACAATACCATACCAGTTACTGACAATATCCCCCCCCCCCCCCCTCTTTCACTTATGTAAATGTAATTATGCCTACTAACGGAAAGAAATATAAAATTCTTCAAAATATTTTAATTATGTGAAAATCATCAAAAAAATATATTTTAGTGTTACGGTATAAAATTCCACTCCGGTAGTTTAAATATCGTCGTTAGAAATTTATATTTAGTTTTATTGAGTAGAATGAAATTGTTAAGCAATGAACTGAAAGCTTTATGGGATTACGTTCTGGACCTGTGAGAGTGCAGTCATTGATTTGATCATCATTGCTGGCAATATTTACATCTTTCCTTTTTTTATTGTACCAATATAACTTAAAAACCATATTTTTTTGTTACTAACAGACAGAAAATTAAAATATTTCAATTCTGTAACATTCTGCCGAAAGAATTTACTGTTGAAATTATAGCATTTGTTCAAGACATTCATTTCTTTCAAATGCATTGAGATAGAAAAAATTAATTAGGCTTACATGGCTCTAGGAATAAAACTGTAAAAGCTTGTGAGGTAACTAGTATCAAGATGAATTAGAACTTAAAGAGAGATTGTGTGTCATTAAAGTGTTGAACTTTATCCAAATCAATGAAACTAAAGTAATTTGGCTCTCAAAGTTAAATATTTAGCGTCTTGCTCAGTACGGCTAACCTAAAATTTTCCAAAGAAGATATTCTTGAAATTGGCTAAATAAAAGTTCTAAACATAATTTTCTAATGCCAAAAGTGAGAGCAAAGTTATTAGTTTATAGTTTAAATATATGGGAAGTCCTCCTATTGCTAAAATTTCACTTTGATTGGAAACTCAAGGATTCTGAAAATGTATAACCTCAAAAAGTTAGGTCCCCTGTATACAGATTTCAAAAATTTGCATAGAAATACTGTGATGCACAAAGAAATCTTACAAAGTCACATCAACTAAATATTACACCACCTTCTGCTTTCTTGTCCTACAAAAAAAATATTTAAGTTGGGTTGCATTAGATCAATAATGTTCTCTGATGCAGCTTTTGCATAATTTGTTGGCATCAATGGTTGCAGATAAAAATTAGCAGCAGTACTTGTTTTAGAAAGGAAAGTATATACATTAAATTTCTAAATATAAAGGCAGTTGCCTCAGCCAAGCGCTACTTTGTGATTGGCTACTCCTTCTGACCAATCACCGTCGTTTATCCACAAGGATGTTTTATCTTGTCCCTTATTATGTGAGATATGTATGAGCCATGAGATACCGTCACCCGATTGGCTGGTCGGAAACACCAATCACAAAGCTAAGGGTGTTCCTGAAGGGGTGAGAGAAAAGGGAGTGGTGTCAGTGTTCAGCAAATGAATGCAACATGGTTGAATGATGGAAAGAACCAAACATTATTTTACACATATAGCCTAGTGATATGTTCCTAGTTTCCTCTAAGTGAATAACGTGCTATTCACGTTAAAAAGTTGCGAGCAGTACACCCGGAAACCAAGATTGAAGAAACCACATAATTAAATTTGATTATAAAGAACACAGCAACCAGTCACGTTTGTTGTAAATATCTTTATTAAACCATTACCGGTTTCAAGCACAGTTGCTCATCGTCAGAGTGTTTACATTTAATTCACATCTGCAGATGCAAGTTACAGCGTATTTGTGCGTCCTATAAAGACAAAAATTGTCTTTGTTGAATAAGAGCAATTATTGCTCTTATTAAATTGTCCTTGTTGAATCAGAGAATTTATTGCTTTTATTCAACAAGGACAATTTTAGTCTTTATAGGACGCACAAATACGCTGTAACTTGCATCTGCAGATGTGAATTAAATGTAAAATCTCTGACGATGAGCAACTGTGCTTGAAACCGGTAATGATTTAATAAAGATACTTACAACAAACGTGACTGGTTGCTGTGTTCTTTATCATCAATTTTGATTTAACAGTCGCGGAATTCCACCGATCCATCATGGACAAAATATTATTGCCACATAATTACTTCTCACTTAAATTAAGTAACGCTTGTGTGATAAATAAGACACATTCAGCAACATTTTTACTGCAAGAATATCGTTTTGTGGATACTGGAAAATTTGTTACATAACAGAAAATTCTTGGAATATGCAGTACTTAACAAATTTAGCTGAAATTTTTAATCTTGCTCAATGTAATTTGCAGTTGAATGTAATGGTTCTTTTCGAGGTCATTTTTTTGTAATTTGCAGTTGAATGTAATGGTTCTTTTCGAGGTCATTTTTTAAACTGATTTGATACCGTTCCTGATCTCGTTTAGCTTAAACTTTAAGCTATACTAAACACTTCAATTTCTGTCGCACATTGAAGTATACAGGGTGATTCAGTAGGAAAGGTAAATATTGAACGAGGTGGTATTATGAACAATGTTGAGCAAGAAAGTTCATATAAACAGGTGTCCAACTCCCATTCATTTTGGAGAACCATGTGCTGGAATGCTGTTCATAAAATAAATCTCAGAAAATGATTAAGAGCACACTAATAACTTACTGAAGTTCTTTATTCACGAAAAAACACACACAAACAAACGTTCATATCAAATGTTCGAAAATCCCACCATCGACTTTAATACACAAACTGAAGGACTTTATTGATGCTGGAAGTCGACACGTACAATCCAGATACGGGCATCTCAGAAAAAAAAGAGACTGCAGTTGCTACGGTACGAGGCTGAGACAACAGTCTAGTTGTAGTGTATTTGTCCCTTAAAGAGCACTTCAATAATTTGTTTGTGTGCTCTTGATTATTTAGGGGAATTTATTTTATGTGTAACATTCCAGCACATGTATCTCCAAGACGAATGAAAATCGGACACACGTTAATATGAACTTTTTACTAAACATTTTTCGTACTACAATCTCCTTCAATATTTATCATTCCTCCTGAATCATCCTGTATACTACCTATTGTTTGATTTGTATAGTATAATTACAATCTTTATGTGTTTGTGTGCATTTTCTCTTCCATACTAAAATTTCCAAGGAATGGACAATGTTGTACGTTCCCTACCTTCCTGTATCATCCTTTTAGAATATTACCTAGACAATTAATTCATACCATTTTTTCCATAATACGTTATTTTCTAACTATATCAACCCATTTAACTATCAACAACCTAGTTCACTACTGCTCTTGAAATGCTGTCTATTTTGCACTGCTTGCTGACTCCTTTCCTAAAATATTAAATTTATTATTGTTAATTCTGATACTCAAGAATTTTTTCCTTCGCATATACTTATAACGTTAGTGAAAATAGTTTCGTGGACTAATACTAACAGACGGGACGGAGAGAGTATTGAAGGGAGCAGTGGGAAGAGAGCATTGCAATTGTACTAAATTTACAAACTTTCATTATCGTACTAGTAAATAAAAGCTATTTAGTATCGTTAGCTATAACATTCAATGATGAGACAAAACATTACGACCAGCTGCTTACTAGCATCTTGCTCCACCTTTCGAACTTCATACGACAGCGATTTGGCGTGGCATAGATTCGACATATCCTTGGTAGGTTTCCAAAGGTATCTGGCACCAGACATGCATGAAATTTTCTTAAATTACAGGCGATTGGTTTATGGGCATAGAGCTGGCACCCGATTGCGTCCCATTTAGGCCTGTGGGGTTGAGATCAGACGAACTGGTGGCCAAGGCATCAGCGTGAGTTCACTATCATGCTCCTCAAATCACTGTAGCACGAATCAGCGTGAGTTCACTATCATGCTCCTCAAATCACAGTAGCATGAATCAGCGAGAGTTCACTATCATGCCCCTCAAATCACTGTAGTACGAATCAGCGTGAGTTGACTTTCATGCTCCTCAAATCACTGTAGCACGAATCAGCGTGAGTTGACTATCATGCTCCTCAAATCACTGTAGCACGAATCAGCGTGAGTTCACTATCATGCTCCTCAAATCACTGTAGCACGAATCAGCGTGAGTTCACTATCATGCTCCTCAAATCACTGTAGCATGAATCAGCGTGAATTCACTATCATGCTCCTCAAATCACTGTAGTACGAATCAGCGTGAGTTGACTATCATGCTCCTCAAATCACTGTAGCACGAATAAGCGTGAGTTGACTATCATGCTACTCAAATCACTGTATCACGAATCATCGTGAGTTCACTACCATGCTCCTCAAATCACTGTAGCACGAATCAGCGTGAGTTCACTATCATGCTCCTCAAATCACTGTAGCATGAATCAGCGTGAGTTCACTATCATGCTCCTCAAATCACTGTAGCACGAATCAGCGTGCGTTCACTACTATGCTCCTCAAATCACTGTAGTACGAATCATCGTGATTTCACTATCATGCTCCTCAAATCGTTGTAGCACGAATCAGCGTGAGTTCACTATTATGCTCCTCAAATCACTATAGCACGAATCAGTGTGAGTTCACTATCATGCTCCTCAAATCACTGTAGCGCGAATCCGGCATTGTGACACGGACAGTTACCTTGCTGCAAGACATCAAGTATGAATGGATCCAGGTGGGCAGCAATAATCTCACGTAGTGTACTGTACCTGTTGCCTTCGATTGAGGTGAATGTTCCCTATAGCATTATAATGTCCCCACTGGCCTGCGTCGTGGTGCGGTGCATGTCACGAGCAGTCGTTCACTGCGAAGAGAGCGTAACCGGACACGACCAACTACCTGGTGTGACGAGAAACCTGATTTATACGACCAGGCAACACGTTTCCACTGATTCACTGTCCAGTCTCTGTGACATTGCGCCCACTGCAATCGTAATTGACTACGGCATTAGGTCAACATAGGAACACGTAGGGGCCATCTGCTGCGCAGCCCCATGTCTAATCATGTGCGGTAAACGGTGAGCTCCGATATTCTTGAGCCTACACCAGCATTGTACGAAACCGTCATATATGCCACAGATCAACCCCTATCCTCCTATTGCTGAGCTGGCAAGCCCCCGACCACTTTCTGCGAAAGGGAGTGCGTCCCCTTGACGCATACTAGTGGTTACATCGCCCTTCAACCACTCCCCATTGATGATGATCACTACAGTAGCTTGTAACCAGTGGATCTACCTTGCCGTTTTCGAGATGTTCATTCCCAGACGCAACTCCTTTGAAAAATTCGCTTTAATCACTTGGTTTCTTCATCTGCAACTCGTATCGTCGCTAGGACACAATAGGTATCTCTCATAGGCTTATATACAGTACTTACCGCACGATGTACCCGCAACGTGGGTGCTTGTTGGGAGGGAGAAAAGGGTGAAAACTCTCTGACTCCTCTTTTTTCTTCATTGAAAGAAAATCCCTGTGTGGCTAATTTATTTTTAACATTAACAAATTCAATCATAAAAGGGAATCAAGCAAAGCCTCACTTTACAATTGTCAATATTAATAAACAAACAACAAAATTTAATCACTACCACATTACTAAGTGATCATGAAACAAATTCACCATCCATCATTAGTTCTCTTTGGACAACAAAGCGTCACACCTGGTTTGAATGAATAGTGCCGTTCATAACAATCTGGAATCAATTTCAAAAATCAAATACAATACCAACATGAACTACCTTAGATTACAATTGCCGGGCGCCAGGATAATTTAAATTATCCACCAAGTGTGGTAATAGGAAAGGTCTCGAAGTCTGTCTCAACTAGCTCAATATTTTCCGGAGACGAGAACTCCCAATCATTCAAAGTTTACTTTGAAAGGTCGTTACAGGACTGTACCCAATGACTGTATGTAAGTACCACACTGTACTGTTCGTAGAATTATTACCGTGATGGCGATAGGCGTCCCTCGACTGCGAAAATGCTATAGCACATTAGGGGACAGGGCAGAACGTCCTTCTAGCAACGTACTGACTGATTGCCAAGTGACCTTACTGCCACAGTACGCTTGTTTTGAAATCTCGGATTTGATGCCAATGTAGAACAATCTCCAACCTTAGAAGATTTGGCTCCAGTATCTCCAACCTCGGGGGTCCACTCTGAAGGCTGGACGTCAAGTCCCTCATTTGCGTCCGCCGTAAATGTTCCTCTGCGTTGCTCCAGGTAGCCACGTCCATTTCCAGGACGTTTTTAATAAAATGAGAAATTCCTAGGAATTAGGAAAGCGCGGAGAATTATCCGCAGTTAATTGGTTCCTGCTATAGGTTCCACCTGATATAACTAAACGATTGGTCGGCTTGACTTCGGGATACGCGCACAATCACGGAGTCAGTCGGAAAAGTCAGTAACCTTTTGACCTTCAGTAACGTCCGGTGGCATATGGGTCAGTGGTACTCTGCTCACCTGAGGTGGGAGAAATTCCCTTAAGTCGGTGGTCTTCTGCCTGGGTGAACCCGTTATACTAACACAAGGGAGGCTGTCTCTCCATAGTACGCGACCGCCTGAGTGTCGCCGCTCTGGCACTTACTGGCGAGGCTTTCCCATAGTTATTCCTTTTATATGTTAAATATTAAGATGCACGGAATTACCCATATTCGTCATTCCGTTACAAACGTCACCAGCTGGCATTCAGTCTCACGTTGGACAGTGGTCACAAGGTTTTGGCTCATCAGCATATTGTGGGTGTCCTCGCATTTATGAAGTAGGGTTAACCATCCTGATTTCGGTTTAACATGGTTTCCCACTTCCCGTCAGCTGTATGCCGCGATTTTTCCTTCCCAAAGGTCAGACAAAGAACTCACACAATTGCTATTTCTATACAATCACCCCAGGATATAGTACGAAATACATGTAACGCCGATTTTTATGTACCTAACTTACTCTGTTGTCAAACAAAGAGGAGCATAATTGCAGCTACATTTCTGTGTTAGAATATGTGGATAGTAGGATTACCCATAAGATTTTGATGCGAGGTGAGTGAACCGATGACCTTATCGGTGTGAGACGCCAGCTACATCTCGGGTACCACCATGCTCCTATGTATTCGAACGATCTAAATCGCTCATCGTTACATTTCCTCCCAAAATGTATTCTACCATTCCTATACATCTGAACACAGTCCTATAC
Organism: Vandiemenella viatica; assembly: GCA_031002005.1. Classification (NCBI taxonomy): domain Eukaryota; kingdom Metazoa; phylum Arthropoda; class Insecta; order Orthoptera; family Morabidae; genus Vandiemenella; species Vandiemenella viatica. The sequence goes on along the minus strand of CM061921.1, from coordinate 237,028,750 downwards.
CCTGTAGGTTGTATAGTCACGTGAATATCCAAAATTGAGACTCACCCACCTCAAAAAATACGTGGTATATTTTAATATATTCGTTTTACAAACGAAAATATGGACTATATTTCGTTAATAAAACAGTTTCGCAGACCTGTAATGCACTTCAATTTAGTTTTTTAAAACATTTAACAAAAATTAGCACCTCTACAGAACATAAAAAGTTACTGTTTCAAAACAAAACGATAATTTTGAACAAAAGCTAGGATCAAAAAAATGGAAGACGTTACACCGATCATATTTCACTTAAAATAACTAGATATTAATGACAAAACCGTTGACGCGGTCATTAAAGGCGGGAAAAGACTAGAGGCAGAAAAAGGAAGGAATTCTGTCATGGCCCTTGAAGGAACCATCCCAGTATTCTTCTAGGTCGTTAAAGTTTGCATGAATCTCTCCTTCTGCAATTTGGATACATTTTTTGTCTCTCCATCCAGTTTGCGCCAGAGTTGCTATATTTCAGTATGTCTTCTATTTTCTTGTACGTTAGTTGCTGAAATTATTCATTTCTAGCTTCAGCGATTAGGGTGCTATCCCAGACGACGTGTTTGGGTGCACCCTCTTCCCTGTACCCACAAAACCTCATGTCTTGTTGTCTTCTGTTACATAGTAGGCTAGGATATGGCCTGTGTCCAGTGATGAAATAAATTACTTCAGTATAGGGAACAAGGTGACGAAGAATAAAACATTCTTGAATAGTCTGCCAAATATTGTAGGTTCTCCTGCGAGTCGTACTGTGCGATAAATATTCTTCTGTCAACACTGCTTTTATCTTCCCTGCTTCTGTAACCAGTATTCCTAGAATTTGTTTTACTTTTTATTAATCACCAGCTCGTAGCCATTAATGTGCCCCTCTCCTTCTAACTTCTAGTTCCAGTGACCAAACCACCAACGCAACCAGCAGTGAATCAGTTGCTGTTGCGCTAAATGTACCACTTAGTCTTGTCAGTATGCCCCTTTGTACTCTTCAGAAAACCTGGCGAGGTTTAATTTGTGGTAGCATATGCGCCCAACCGCTAGCAGCATTGCCTACAGTCAAAACCTCTTTATTATGGACGTTGGAAGATGAAATTTTCTTTGCCCAATACTGATCATTTTGTTGATCACAATTTTGGCACGACTGCACACCTCTTTTATATAGGCAGCAAAGTTGGTTTGCTAGTCAAGCGTAACTCCCAGATATTTATTTAAAAGTTTTAGCTCTTCTTATGGAGGCCTCCTTAACTTTCATTATTGGATTTCGTTTGGAGCGGCCACTGAGAACCATGAATTGAGTTTTGCGAGGTCACCAGTTTTGAAGATGCTATATTTCCATTCTGCTTCTGGTGTCTATTTTGATTCATGTTTCACCTTGTATCAGCAGTAGGAGGCCATCCACGAGGACAACCTGCCCCGGGAGTCCTTTTTGCCCATTCTTTCTTGCTATGGCCATTTCAAATGTTACATCGCAGAACACTGGACCACACACCGATCCTTGCGGACAGCCTATAGTCACTAGCAAATCCGTTTTTACAATCGTCACGTAAAGTTTGCTATAAATACTGATTTCTCGTGGGCAGCTAAAAAGCAACCTCCACCATAAGTTATCAAATGCCACCGAGATGGCCACGAAAATTGTTGTTACATACTTGCCATTACTATTTTTCACCAGATGCTCGTCCTTATTTATGGCATTCTCAGTCGACCTGCCTGCTCTAAATCCAAATTGATGTACACTCATACCATATTTTCTGCTGTGTTCTTGTAACTTCAAATAAGATTTTTTTTCCTGCATTTCTCCAAGCACATTTTGCAGGCATATGGGTCGGTAGGATTTAGGATCCTCGTCGTTCCCCTACTTAAGGATCACTACCTTACTCTGCACACTCCCTTACTGAAGGCATTTATTAAATAGTACGCAAAGTGGTGAAGCCAACAAGACCACTAATTCCAAGAACACCTCACCATCCGGACCCGGTGCCTTGTTCCGCGACATGGCCTTAATCGCCTTAATTACTTCGTCTGGTGTCTAATCCTCCATTTAAGTAATTAAGGTACAAATTTCATTGTGACCTTTATGGAGATTTATTTTTCTAAACTTTCACCTACTGCCTCATCGTCAGGTAATAGTACTCTTAAAAGTTCCTAAGCTGTTGCGATCCACTTTGCCATCATAGTCCCGTCTGATTTCTTATGGATGATAATACAGTATAATTGGTGGTCTCAATTTGCTAACTGCAATCTGGTAGGGGAAGCCCCAAGGATCCTACTTTATTTTTAGTAGCAGCAGTCTTCCTTTCTCCGGGTCTGTCGAGAAGCAAGCACCTATTTGCAGCAACCACACACCGCTTTTCTCATCTCGTATCGTAGTTTTTGCAGTCGATATATCCCTGAAATTCATTGTCCTGTTAAGGGAAATAGCCGTTTTCATATCGCGCTGAATAACACTTGTAACCTTTCTTACTATGAGGTCTACGTCATCATCTTTCAATAGATCCGCAGAATTCATCTCTTATTTTTACCTAGTCTGCTCTACGCAGGTTATGTTTCCTCCTTGTGTAGTTAATTTCATTGATTTGCAACCTGCCTGTGGTCATGTCAAACAGAATCAAGTTGTCATTGCTTGTGATTTCGATTACGACCACCCACCAGTTTCTTGTTAGATTTCTTACCAGTTGGATGATCAGCATTACATCGATATTCAATTTTGCACCTGCTTTATTGCTGAAGGTTGAATCAATTCCAGACATAGCTCATTTAACACTTCCTCTACAATTCCACATCGCTCATCCGTTTTATCACTGTGCCAGAGTGGGGAGCGTGCATTTATGTCTGCTGTTATAATTATATTACGATCTTGTAATTCTGTGCAAATTTTTCTTATTTTGTTAGATAAGCACCTATAGGATCCTTATATTGGCAGTATATCGAAAACAGAGTAACACTACACCTCCTAGTATCGATCACATGTTGTGTGCTCATCACAGCATTGCGATATTTGGGTTATAGTTAGGTCTTTGTTTAATACATTGATTCCGACCATTGGTTTAGGCACACTTGCTATGGTTTGTGAGGATACTGGCATGTGTGGTATTTGTCCGCTTTACAGTAATGATCTTGCACACAGATAATATCCTAGTCATATTGTGCAGCAAGTTTCCTTAACTCATGGAGTACCATGTGTGTCCGCCTTGGACTGATTTGTGCTATTTTGATTGTACCTTTCATTTATGGGTGTTTAGTGTTAACATTACTCTGAGACCATGGAAGTTTCACGTCAAAAACGATCCTTTGTTGAGTCATCACAAATTTTTATATATTTGGTCCAGGTCAAATTCTTATTTCTGTTGTTGAATACCTTTTTAACCAGAGTCAATAACTAGGCTGGGTCAATGTGTATGTTGCTCGCCTTGACTTATAGCCTAGTAACCGCTTCCAGCAGGGGAAACATGATTGCTTTCCCTGCTGGGTGCAGCATCCTAGTGAGGTGCCTGAGCGCCATTGTCAGCACATGCTTTTATTCTAGTCTGCTAATTTTTACTGTGTTCTCAAGATCTACGGAATTCTTTGTAGCATCTAATGCATATTTTTTCCGACGTAGTTTGCAGTGATATTTGTGGATTTGTGTTTTGCGCTGCAGACTGACTCGCATTGACCAAGTTAGGTCCTTTACACCATCCAAATCCTGCTCTCCTACCTGGGTAAGGAGGGCTGGTAATAGTTGCGGTGGTTATACCCTTCAGTTTGCTTTTTATTTGTACATACTCTTCGGTTTGAAGTGCAGTGTCTTTCGTTATGCTCTGAGTCTCCATTTCAGTCTGAACAGGAGCATCTTTCGTTGTGCGTTGTGTCCCTGCGAACTCTTTAACCTGTCCTGCTGTATCTATTGTACTGGGTGTTAAGGCTTGGCTGCCTTGTTTTTGACTTGTAAATAGCTGCTCTTTCTGCATCCCTGTGCTTCCGTGACGGATTTGTATTTTTCCTCTTGCTTGTTTTTATTATCCTAAGCTTATCAGTTATAAAGGTTTTGTCACTCCCTATTAATGTTTTCACTGGTTTATGCATAATCCATTCATCTGATCATACACTGAAGGAGCATCTGATAGGTTAGTCACTCCTTCACTTTCTTTATGCACGTTTTACCCCTCTTCGAGCATAGGATGCATTCAGGAGCAGTGTTTTTTTTTTTTTTCTTTCGGTTTGGTCTGATTTGTGTCCAGCTGCACCGCTGTGGCTGCACTTTGAGTCAGCCTGCTGGCACTGCTTGCTAACATGACCTAAATCGCAGCATTTTGCACAACTCAGTACTTTAACGTAATCCTTAACCATTACAGCTGGAAATTCAAGGAATATTTTCCTCTGGTCCAACAACATGGTTCTAGCATTTCCACTAATTTCCACCATAAGGTGTACCATAATTTTGATTCTCAGGCCTGTTTTAATTGTTGGTTAGAAACATTCTACAAAATCAGTCCTGGTTTCTTTAGCTTCAAAGATTTGCTCTTAAGCAATATCGCTCTGTTTCTCTGTATCGATGGAGAGTGGTATATCATCGGGGTTACCACAGTTTTTGGTGTATGCCTTCCACCACCAGCTGGGACTGTAGCATAGCTATGTGTAACCTGCATACTCATACTTTCCTTCATTTCTTACCTCAGTATTATTTTCGTTGATTAATTCTTCAGACTTACCTCCATAGGAGATGGAGCGATTTCTCAGGACGCCAACTTATCCTAATTTTTGTTTCTTACGGCTATACGCCTCGTCGACGGTTAAGGTCATTAGAGGCGGGATGTGACTGGGGACGAGGAACTGGAAGGAATTCGGCCATGGCCTTTTTGAAGGAAGCATCCCGGCATTCAACTGGAGTGATTTGGGGAAACCATGGAAAACCCAAATCTAGATGCCCGGACGGGGATTCGAACCCACGTCCTCGCGAATGCGAAGCGAGAACGTTAACCGTTCACCCACCACGCTCGGTAACTTATCCTTAAACTCTCATAGCTTTCGCTCAGATAATTTTTTTATCTAGGATCTCATTTGGGTATTTAACTGGCTCCTCATACTTCTCTCCAAAACCAGTGGGAATTGTATTTGAAGCGCAATCGCTAGTTTCGCATTTCATATTCATTCTGTTACTAAGCCCAATCTGCTGCTCCTAACACTTGATCGAGCGTGGTGGGTGAGGGGTTAACGCGTTGGCCTCGCATTCGGGAGGACTCAGGTTCGAATCCGCGTCCTGGCCTCCAGATTAGGGTTTTATATTGTTTTCCCAAATCACTCAGGTGAATGCCGGTATGCTTCTTTCTAAAAGGCCATGGCCGAATACCTTCCCGTTCCTTGTCCCCAGTCCCATTCCGCCTCTAATGACCTCTAATGGAATCGCAGAAAGAAATAAGAAAAATAAAACCCTAACTCTAGGGTTCATCACAAAATGAATCCATTTGCAGGGAAATTCTGAATGTTGTAGCCTCACTGTATTTATTTCTCAAATACAACTATTATTCACGGTACCCGAGCAATGCCGAAGCTGCAACGGCAGGCGTTTCCGGACACTGCTAGTAGCAAAGAATCCACGAATCTCAAATCCACTACATACACGCACAACACGACATGTCCACTCGTTCCGAGCGTCAAGAAGCACTGTTACATTTGACACCAACGTGACACCCACAGAAAGCGTTCTACAGACTTTGAGTTTAGCTCCAGAATTGTGGCAAAAAATTTTAGATGATGCCGAATCAATTTTTTAGTAAGACAAGTTCCAACTAAACCACTGATTAAGTACACATTTCCTCCAAATGACACAGTTCTACATTTTTGTGAAAATTATTATACACGAATTTTAAGCAATTGAGAGCAAGTCTTACAACATCGGCTAGTGTACGAGGGTGAATAAAAAAGTAAGTTACTTTAGTTCACCGCGAGAGCACACTGTGAGTCATGACCGTGACCAACGGATGGCAAACTACAGTAACAGCTGACACGTCCGATGGGAAGAATGGTGTGGTATCCCGTCACGTTGTGTGTGCAGAGCAGAATAGGCTCAATCGAGCGTCAGCTGGATGTTCACTCCAAATTGGAGGTGTTTGCAACGATCAGATTTCAACGGGCTAAACGCCTCAATTGCACGGACATTCATCGTGAAATCACTACTATGTGTGGTGAGCGTGGAATTTCTCTCACAGGTATTGTAGAGTGGTGTAACAACTTGACGGACGCATGGATCTCACGGATGAATATCGCGAAGGCAGGCCCGCAACATCCAGTACCTTTGCAAATGATGACTATTGTTATAAGGGGACCAAATAAATCCCAGAATTATTCAGTAAAAGCGGAGTGAATATTCGTACGCTGCATAACGTAACACTGAGACTCCACTTCATAAGCGTCAGCACCTTCTCGTGAGTGCGCTTGCACGCAGCAGTCTGCCTTGGGAAGTTTAACCTAGAGCATGGATGAAATACTCGATTCGTGATTTCCTTCAAACTATATCACTTTGTACCCCATTTCGGCAACTGGAGTCTAAATTCAAGATAGCGGGTGTGCAGCTAACATATTGCATGGGATAGGAGTTACATCTCGTGTTTTTGAACCTGTCAGTGTATAAATAACTGCAATAAACCGGAACTTATATTTAACTTCTGTTTCTTTACATAAAACCCTTCTAATCCCTTTCAGGCTATCATCACTCAATCCAAAGAATTCTACGCAGCCTTTCAATTAATAACAATAACATCTTCAACAGACTATAGTTGTTCTAGCAGCTATCGTCCTCGCAGTTTGGCAATACTCCGTCATCAACTGGTGTCAGACAGAAGACCGTTACCCTGACCAGAAGGAACATCAAGAAGAGGATCGCACCCCCGATAGACATTCCGATCAATATCCACTGGGCCACCCAAAACGGAACTTTGGCGTCATCTGCGGGACTCAAACCCTGCACCACACGCACAAACAGAGTTCCATCACAATGTGGATGGGATCATTATTGGGAATCGGCGCAAAATACTGCAGGAAATCGCCAGTATGTTGAATATTTCGTAAGATAGGGTGTTCTCCATTGTTCACCAGCACCTTGTATTTCATAAACTGTGTCAAACATGAGTCCCACTTCTGCTCACCGATGTTCAGAAGGAACAACATTTTCAATTGTCACTGGCATTTTTGCAACGGTAGTCTGTGGAGAACTACGAGTTTCTGCGGCAAAACATCACAGCAGCTAAAATGTGAATTGTAGAGGCTCAAGACCTCCCCCCCCCCTTTCGCTAGTAGAATTGCCAATTGCGCAATCAGAAGATGAAGAATGCAGTTAGTGGAGAAAAAGTAAATGGTTTGTATTCCATAATAATGTATTGCATCGTAAAACCATGTGCGGTGACAGAGTAATAGTTCCTAAAGTCTTAACGTGAACCAGTAATGAAGTTCTATCATGATTCCATTTTGTCAGGTCATTGTGGATAGAAATTGACTAATCAGGGGATAGCTCAACAATATTGGTGGCCAGGTCGTAAAGGAGATATCAGAGAGTATGTAAAAAATTTTATTCAGTATAATGAGAGACTAGGTCCTGGAAGAGCTAGATAAAAGTTACAACAATTTACCAGAAACAGCAGAACCATTTCAGAGAGTTGATTTAGATATAATGGGTCCTTTTAAGCTTACTAAAGCAGGTTACAGTTATGTACTTACTATCACAGATGCTTTTTAAGATATTTAGTTATGGTGCCTTTGAAAGATCAAACAGCAAAGAGTGTAGCAAGAGCTTTTGTGCTAGGTTGGATACTAAAATTTGGCGTATCGAATTCTATTATTACGGATCAAGGATCAAATTTCATGTCTGTAAGTAAGTGGATATTGAGAAATTGCGTATTACAATTTTTCATCCACAAGGAAATGGTGCGACTGAATGAATTCTTAGAACTATTGGAACAATGTTCAGCAACTATCTAAACAAGTCACATAATGATTGGGATTTATTATTACCATATATACTGTCAGCTTACAATACCAGAGTCCCTGTTAAAACGAGGAAAACTCCATTTGAAATTTCCTATGGTCAGAAAATGACGACACCTTTCGATCTATTCAAAACTTCAAAAGATATTGATAATCCAGAAGTATGAATTCTAGCATGCAAATTGAAGAAAATATGTTCGGAAGTTCGTAGAAACAATCAGAAAGCATTTCAGTCACAAGCTAAACAGTATGATAAAACGGCTAAACCGCAAAAAAATTGGCGTTGGAGATTTTGTAATGTTGAGCACACCATTTTTTAAAAAAGGTCAGACAAGTAAATTCACAACAAATTGGTCAGGTCCATTGGAAGTAATACAAATTCTTTCCCCAGTTACAGTTTTTGGGTATACTGTTGGAGTAGGAAACATAAAGTGAACCCTAGTGAAAAGACACCAACAGAGAGAACAGCTACACAACATGTGAAAATTCCAAAGACAATAGAATCTCAAAGTTCAAGCCCATGTTCATTGCGAAATAAAGGCCCTGTTCAACCATCTCATAAATCTCAAAAGCCAACAGTAAAGTACAGTTAGAGTCCTAGAAAATAATCATTGATTGTTACAGTAATTGTATTTCATATTTTTTTCAGCTGCTGAAACATCAAGTGTAATTTTGTATTTTATGTGTTTAGGTATTTTAAGTTTAAGATTTAAATTGATGATGTTCATGTTTACAACTTGTTACAAAGATTCATTATGGTGATTTTCAACCACCTAGCACTGTCACTTTGCAAGTGTGTATAAAACACGTTTACTGCGGTAAACAAATTGTTGTAGCCTCGTGGAAAGCAGTCGATCAGAGCAGCCAAGCAGGGCAGAGCGCGGGCAGCAACGTGATGCGCCCCAGGCAACGCTAGTAGAGAAGCCTGAAAGCGACACGTGTGTGTGTTCGAACAAAGTGCAGTGCAGAAATTTTACATTGAGTATTCATCACGTTTCAGTGATTTTATTGAGTATCTTGTTTCCTTTTGTTCATTTAGTTCATGTTAAGTCTCTTAGTAACGGTGTAATCTATATATATAAATATGAAGGTATGTATGTATGTTTGTTTGTTTATTCTTAATACAAATCCAGAGTTATTATCCGATCTCGATTAAACTTTGCACACTTATCCTTTGAAACAAGGAGAAAAATACTGTCTACATTTGGTTGAAAAATTATCTGTATAAATAATACATGTTGTCTTATAATTTCGAAATATTACTGAACGGCGATAGACTGACACGTTAGATATGGAGGTCTCTGTACTGTTTAACCATGTAGCTGGCAGATAGCTGAATGGTTAAAGCGCTTGGTTACTAATGTATGGGTCATGGTTTCGGGTTCAAATCCCCGTGGAGACTAAGATTTTTAAAAATTATTTTGATCGTTAGAGTCACGCCTGGGCCGTCGGTTATCTGGATTGAATTTTAAACTGTTGATATCACAAATTTAGGGGTGCAATGCGAGACAATTCGTAGGTAGTCTTGCAATGCTGTAGATGTACACTTTTTTACGTTATATTAATCCTTCAGGGGTGATTCGCAGTCAGTATGTGTGTGATCTGCAGTAATATCTATATATATAAAGATGAATGTATGTATGTTTGTTTGATTGTTGGTTGGTTGGTTGGTTTGTTCTTCATACAAATCCACAGTTTACATCCGAACTCGATGAAACTTTTTACACTTATCCTTTGAAACAAGGTGGAAAATACTATCTACATTTGGTTGAAAAATTAGCTGTTTAAATAATACATGTTGTCTTATAATTTCGAAACATTGCTGAACGGCGATAGACAATCGCGTTGGATATGGAGATCTCTGTATTGTTTTACCGTATACTGGCCAGGTGGCTCAGTGGTTAAAGCACTTGCTTACTAATGTTTGGGTCGTGGTCTCTGGTTCAAATGTCCATGGAAGCTACGATTTTTAAAAATTGTTTTTTATCGTAAGAGTCACGCCTGGGCCGTTGGTTATTCGGATTGAATGTTAAACTGTAGAGATCACAAATTTAGGGGTGCAATTGGAGGCATATCGTAGGTAGTCTTGCAATGCTGTAGGAGTACACACTTTTACGTTATATTGATCCGTCAGGGGTGATTCGTAGTCAGTGTGCGGTTGATCTGCAGTAGTAATACTATAAATATGAAAGTAAGTCTCTGTCTTATATTACATTTTGACAACTAAATTCAATATACAAATATTGACAGGGTTTGACAAGAAAATCCGTAGGGAGGGCACAGGACATTTTTTTTGGTATGATTAACATATGTAGTCACAAAATTTTCAGAACTTACCGAATAGTGACAGAGAGACGGATGTGTGTGTTAGTATGTAATGTTACATCGCTTGCTCAAGCTATGCTTCTCGCTCATTATATTAGTACATAATTTCTTAGTAAATTTCGATTACAGAAAAAAACGTATTATTTAGTATAGATGTCGATTTTCTCTATCCTATTGCTTTGCGTCTGCTTAAATATTTCTTGCACCAATTTATTTTCCTTCTTTTTTAACTGGCCTATGTTGTATCTCTAATAGAGCACGAGCAGCTTAAGTTATTAGAACCCAAGAATCGGATGCTCATGCTGAAGAAAGAAGAAAAGTCCAAGCTGAAATAAAGCTGCCCTTAGTTAACACACACACCCCTCACATTCGTTTGTTTTTCTGCTTTTAAATATATTGGAATTTGATTCTCTTCAAGAGTCCCCCGATGGTAGATTGATATAGTAATGCTTTTACGGTCATATTATGCCGACTCGGAGTTGCTTGGGACCAATCCTTCGCTACCAACAACTTTTTATAATCAATTCTGGCAAAGAAATTCTTAATCCACGCTTACGAAGTAGCGGGTATCAGCTAGTATTTTCTAAAGAGAGTGATGTAATTGTATCAGATAATTATTGGTCAGTAGTAATACACTCCTGGAAATTGAAATAAGAACACCGTGAATTCATTGTCCCAGGAATGGGAAACTTTATATACACATTCCTGGGGTCAGATACAACACATGATCACACAGACAGAACCATAGGCACATAGACACAGGCAACAGAGCATGCACAATGTCGGCACTAGTACCGTGTATATCCTCCTTTCGCAGCAATGCAGGCTGCAATTCTCCCATGGAGACGATCGTAGAGGTGCTGGATATACTCCTGTGGAACGGCATGCCAAGCCATTTCCACCTGGACCAGCGTTCGTGCTGGACGTGCAGACCGCGTGAGACGACGTTTCATCCAGTCCCAAACATGCTCAATAGGGGACAGATCCGAAGATCTCGCTGGCTAGGGTAGTTCACTTACACCTTCTAGAGCACGTTGGGTGGCACGGGATACATCTGGACGTGCATTGTCCTGTTGGAACAGCATGTTCCCTTGCCGGTCTAGGAATGGTAGAACGATGGGTTCGATGACGGTTTGTGTTCAGTGTCCCCTCGACGATCACCAGAGGTGTACGGCCAGTGTAGGAGATCGCTCCCCACACCATGATGCCGGGTGTTGGCCCTGTGTGCCTCGGTCATATGCAGCCCTGATTGTGGCGCTCACCTGCACGGCGCCAAACACGCATACGACCATCATTGGCACCAAGGCAGAAGCGACTCTCATCACTGAAGACGACACGTCTCCATTCGTCCCTCCATACACGCCTGTCGCGACACCTCTGGAGGCGGGCTGCACGATGTTGGGGCGTGAGCGGAAGACGACCTAACAGTGCTCGGGACCGTAGCCCAGCTTTATGGAGACGGTTGCGAATGGTCCTCTCTGATACCCCAGGAGCAACAGTGTCCCTAATTTGCCGGGAAGTGGCAGTGCGGTCCCCTACGGCACTACGTAGGATGCGACGGTCTTGGCGTGCGTCCGTGCGTCGCTGCTGTCCGGACCCAGGTCGACGGGCACGTGCACCTTCCGCCGACCACTGGCGACAACATAGATGTACTGTGGAGACCTCGCGCCCCACATGTTGAGCAATTCGACGGTACGTCCACCCGGCCTCCCGCATGCCTACTATACGCCCTCGCTCAAAGTCCGTCAACTGCACAAACGGTTCACGTACACGCTGTCGCGGCATGCTACCAGTGTTAAAGACTGAGATGGAGCTCCGTATGCAACGGCAAACTGGCTGACACTGACTGCGGTGGTGCCCAACCGCTGCGCAGCTAGCCCCCTTCGACGGCCAACACTGCTGTTCCTGGTGTGGCCGCTGTGCCGTGCGTTTGATCATTGCTTGTACAGCCCTCTCGTAGTGTCCGGAGCAAGTATGGTGGGTCTTACACACCGGCGTCAATGTGTTCTTATTTCAATTTCCAGGAGTGTAGATTATGTATTGTAAGAGGTGAATGCACCAAGCTTGACAATATATTCAGAACACTCGATGAGATTACTAAAGAAGACCTTTCGCATAATGATCCAGCCATAAGTTCAGTTTCTTTGAATCTAAAAGTGATGTATGCTGCTTTACAGCAAGAGCTTTACAATATTTTGGAAATTCTACCTCATAAGCCTAACAGAGAAAGAACGACATATTTCGATCTTGGAGGAAAAATTTTAAACACAGTATTTGGAACTTTACATTCTGAATATTTAGATCATCTAGAGTCAATGTTAAATAATCTGGAAGCTGTAGAAAATGATGTTAAACTTAGCCTTTCATCACAGTTGATATTGATTCAAAATATGGAGGAGTCCATTACAAATCATATACAAGCAATACACGTATTAGTCGATGCCTTCATCTCTCAAACTAAGGAAATTCAATCAGTAATAAGAAATAATACGCGTGAAGTAGAAAGTGTTTTAACTGTTTTGAATTATCAGATCTTTAGTGTAAAAACTTTACAAGAGCTTATTTTTGGGTTAACTAATATATGTATAGAATTAGTAAGATTAAGAATTGCTTTGTTACAACGTTCTAGTGGGAAAGCTAGAGATATTTTATTGAGCCCTAGAGTATTTTTGAAATATTTGCTGTTTATACAGAATAAGTTAGATTCAAATATGTTTATGATTACCCCTTGTACTCAGGAAAGTTTAAGTGTGTATTATCAATTGTCGAAGGTAAATATTGTTTTAATGGGTAATAATTTGTGGTTAGCTGTTAATGTTCCTATTGGTGCACATGATTCAGTTTTAGAGAGATATAGTATTCATACTTTTCCGATTTATTGGAGTGAATCAGGCAGATATCTAAGATGGGATATAAAAGTTGCCATTTTATTGAGCAAGGATCATCAATCATATGTAACCCTTAATCAGAACGTTATGCAGAAGGGTAAATCTAGAATTGCAGAAATATGTCCATTGATGACTTTGCATGATGTAAGTGTAAGAAATTGTGAATCTCATTTGTTCTTTTCAGAAAATTTTGTAGAGCCATGTCAAAGAGAAGTTGTGACTCTTACTAAATCATATTTTAATAGAGTCCATGATAATTGGATATTTACCTTGTTAACACCTTGTACTGTCAGTGCCTGTTGTATTCAATATCAGCAGACAAGTAAATTATCAGTAAGTGGTTCAGGAATGTATGTAAACACTACAGGTTGTCAAATAATTGGAAATGATTTTAGGACACCAGCAATTAAGTCAGTTAAAAAGTCTTATGATTTGTCGTATCCATTGTATTACTTACCAAATTTAAGTTATGAAATTTATTAATTGAATTGAACTTAACTTGTGGTAAAGGAAGAGAATGATAAGTATCTCAAGGCATCTAATGCCACTATTAAATTTAGTAAGACTATTGCTCACCTAGAGTCCCAAATGAATTCTAGAGACCAATATAAAATTACAGTTAAATCTGCTAGTATTACGACTATTAATTGTGTTTTACTTTTCTATTTTTAGGTATTTGGATTTGTAGACATTGTATGAATAATATGATTCAAATGTATTTAAGTTGAAATACAACCACGCAATCTGTTAGCAGCATAAGAGTAACAATTACAGAGATTTCACACGATACTGTTGCAGGAGCAACACGCGTTTCAAAGGCGGGGGAGTTGTAAGGGAACCAAATAAATCCCAGTGATATTCAATAAAAGCGGAGTGAATATTCGTACGCTGTTAGAGGCACAGCGTGCTCGACCCGTAACGTAACACTGTGCCTCCACCTGAAAAGCGTCAGCACCTTCTAGTGAGTGCACTTGCACGCAGCAGTCTGACTATGGAAGTTTATCTTAGAGCACGGATGTAATACGCGGTTCGTGATTTACTACAAACTATATAACCTTGTACCTCATTTCGGCAACTGGAGTCTAAATTCAAGATAGCGGGTGTGCAGCTAACATATTGCATGGGATAGGAGTTACATCTCGTGTTTTTGAACCGGTCAGTGTATAAATAACTGCAATAAACCGGAACTTATATTTAACTTCTGTTTCTTTACATAAAACCCTTCTAATCCGTTTCAGGCTATCATCACTCAATCCAAAAAAATTTACGCAGCCTTTCAATTAATAACAATAACATCTTCAACAGACTATAGTTGTTCTAGCAGCTATCGTCCTCGCAGTTTGGCAATACTCCGTCATCAACTGGTGTCAGACAGAAGACCGTTACCCTGACCAGAAGGAACATCAAGAAGAGGATCGCACCCCCGATAGACATTCCGATCAATATCCACTGGGCCACCCAAAACGGAACTTTGGCGTCATCTGCGGGACTCAAACCCTGCACCACACGCACAAACAGAGTTCCATCACAATGTGGATGGGATCATTATTGGGAATCGGCGCAAAATACTGCAGGAAATCGCCAGTATGTTGAATATTTCGTAAGATAGGGTGTTCTCCATTGTTCACCAGCACCTTGTGTCAAACATGAGTCCCACTTCTGCTCACCGATGTTCAGAAGGAACAACGTTTTCAATTGTCACTGGCATTTTTGCAACGGTATTCTGTGGAGAACTACGAGTTTCTGCGACGAAACATCACAGCAGCTCAAATGTGTTCCACCGCTTCATCCCCTAAATAAAGAGAACATCGATGGAATAGGTGCATACCACATAACCACCATGAAAGAAGGCCAGGTTCCAACCATCAGCAGGGAAGGAAAGGGCGACAGTGTTCTTTAACAGAGAGGGTGTGGTGCACGTGGAATTTATGCCCAAAGGAACGACAGTAAACTCGGCTTTGTATTGTCAAACTTTGAACCGGTTTCATAAGGGAATTAAAGAAAAGCGGCGGGGGAAATTGAGCGCCACTGTGATTTTGTTGCACAATAACGGAACACCTCACATGGCCCACCAAACGTCCAGACTGCTGCAGCGATTCAAGTAGGAGGTATGGCAACACCTTCCTAAACAGTCCAAACTTAGCGCCATGTGATTATTATGTGTTGGGTAAGCTGAAAAAGGATATCAGTGGACGACGATTCCGAAACGATAAGTCACCTCCTGCAGCTGTCTCCAGATGTTTATATAGCGCTGGAACTGATTTCTACGCATCGGGAATCGAAAAGTGGGTTAGCCATTCTGAGAAATGTTTTAGTCTCTTGGGGACTATGTGGAAAATTGAACTTAGATTGTAAAAGAATGTTGTCATGGCGGTGTTTCCTGTGTGTAGGTAGTTCCATAAGTGGCCTAATTTGCAAGTGCAAGTTACTTTTTGATTCGCCCTTGTACTTTCTTCCACACAATTGCGTTCGTTGCTTCCGTCACAAAATTTATGGCTGTTTTTTTCTTTCAAATGAGTGTTTTAAAAGTTGGAAGCAGCACGTTGAAACTTTAAAAGAATATGACATTTCCAAAAATCATATTCAGGCACTAAAATTATGGCTAGAAACGAACCAAATGTTAAAATGTTATGAAACTATATACAGTAGCTCAAAAAAATATTAATGCCGAAACAAATTATTGGAACGAGGTGCTCCTAAAAAATGTACGAGTAGCAGTTACTAAAATCCACGGTAAATTGATCTGACTTTTTAAGGTACAAGCGACAAGTTGTCTGAGTACAATAGCGGTAATTTCTTAAAAATTGTTGAGCTGCTATCTGAATTTGATCCCATTGTGAATTAGGGAGTCTGACTTCGGTCATTTGGGACCGCAGACATCCTCTCTTATCTATATGATGGTATGATGAATTCAGTGAGGAATATTAACAGCAACTGTGTCATATGGTGAAATAGAAACTGTCTACAACCTTCAAAACTTTGCTGGTTGGCATATTTTGTAACCAAATGTATTTCCCCTTACATACAGAATGAAATGTTCTTGGTTTAGACTCGACCTCGCAATAAGGATGACGCGGGTTCGAATCCCGGATTGGTCATCCAGATTTGGGTTTACCATGGTTTCCCCAAATCACTCCAGGCGAATGCCAGAATGGTTCCTTCAAAAGGCCATGGCCCAATTCCTTTCCGTTTTTTACCCACAGTCCTTTCCTACTTCTAATGATCTCGACGTCAACGAGGCAAAATGAATATTAGTAGCAAGTATAGCCCAGCGTGAAGTACAAACTAAGAATAACCTACAACGATTTATTAAACTAATAATAACTTATAAATCACTCATTGATATGAGTGAAATGTTATTGTCTCAGAGGTGTGAGGAATCATAGAAGCAATTATAGTCCCCAGTATAGTACAACCTAAAGACAGCCTCCAATAATTTTGTAAGATGGCTTGCACCGTTTGTAACTAACCATAATCCTACTCCCTTGTCGAGTGAAATAACCATGGTAAATTTTTTAAAAAAATAAAATATAGATACTTGGCCTATAGACCATACACTCAGTGATTATGGTCCTGGGTGAAGTAAAACGTTACCAAAGACACCCATAATTTATTAATGTCATGGATGACTGTCATAACTTACCACATCCCAGCTTACTTGCATAACTGAAATGTCAGTGTCTCAGATTGAAGTTATGAATGTTAGAAACTCTAATAGCCTAGGATGGTAAACAACCTAATGAGAACCGGCAATAATTCGGTTGGCTGGTTACCACCACCTTTAGCTGACTACAATCCCACTTACTTGCATGACTGATATGTCCAGAGATTAGAGTGAGGATTGTTAATTTTAATGATGGATCAAGGTGAGATACAACCTCCCAAAATTTACTATGTTTGGTCATGTCATTTGCAATCCATCATATTCCTCGCATAAACAGAATGAAATGTCCATTACTCAGACTTTAAATGTAAGTAGCAATTATGCTTATGTGTGAAGTAAAAAACTAATCACAGCCTCCAGTAATTTAGTAACTGGTTATTGTAACTGACCACAGCCTCCGCATGCAGCATGACTGAAATTTCCATGGTTTAGACTGGACAGATGAAAGTTATGATAAAGGTAAAAAACAACTATTACTCCATCTCATTTTAATGCAGAGAAGTTTCACATGCAAGTATGTGAATTCCCTGCCAGTGGGCTATTGGAGACAGAGAATGCTTATAGTAATTCCATTTCAATGTTTAAAATGCCATGTCCACATCAGTCGAATTAAAAATTATGATAAACATGGTGATATTTCCACCGTCTTTACAGTTCAGACTGGTCCAACGTTCTAATATCTGAAGCTGCCTGCATTTCGTTAGGCAAATCCACTATTTTCTTGCTTCCCATATTTAAAATCATATACAGTTCTCATTTTTCTATTTTGGTAATTAAGAATGCCTTGATCATCTCGCGTAAATTATCGAAGGAAATAACAGGCGTTTGAAAATAAGTTTAAAAAAATATTTCCACTATCACTGAACTCTTCAAAAAGCGTGTAAAGGATGTCAACTTTCTATGTCCTCTGAATGATCTGATGCACCCAATGAGGTCACTTTAGTTTCCTCTTATTCCTATGACGATGATTTAACCATAGTGCAATGATTTATTAACTAGTGATAAAAACATGCTGTGATTGATTTCAACAATTGGAAAAATCTTAGCTCAAAAAATGACAAAAAATCGTTGTGCTTGAAACAAGCCAAAATTTAGCTACGACAAATTGTCGTATGGTCAGTATCGTTGCATGTAAAACCAGCGTAATGGTTTTATACTGAAATTAAATTTTGGTTCTTATTCACATATTAACTGTCATTCAGTATCTCATAATGAAATTTGGTCAGATTAAAATAACTATATGAGCTGTTCTCAAATCCAAGTTCTGACACTATACTCCAATATTTCATACAACATTATAACTCTGCTGCCCATCCTGGATCAAAAGTGCCCACACAAAGAAGATAGATGTGCAACTCAATCAGGCAATGAAAATAATTACAGGATGTATTCACAGTACGAACACCATATGTCATCCAGTGCTATGCAGCATCTAACCCCTAGCACTAAGATGATCAGAAGCTCTCTTAAAAATCTTGAAAAATATCCTGAAGAACCCTATGCTGCCTATACATCAAGACATTATTCAAGCAAAACACCAACGCTTGAAATCAAGAAAATCACCATGGCGCCCAGCAATCAACCTTACAGAGTCATTTTACAACATCAACAAGCTGTGGACAATTCAATGGGAGCAGTCATCATTAGCCAATAAAATTCAAGTTGAGGGCCCCTCAGTAAAGTTACAAGGTTTCGATCTTCCAGGCGGCAGTGGATAATCATCAATCGGATTCGAACAGGACAAGGCAGATGAGCCCTCTTATTAAACAAATTGGGCTGGGTAGATTCTGTAAATTGTGACTGTGGAGTAACAATCAATCACTCCCATCGTTTCCGACTGTCCCCTTTGGGCCTGCAAGGGAACAATAGCGGAAATACATGATGTGTCGATCAGTGTAGTTGACTGGATTTAAACATTAGATCTAGAGAAATGAAATTGTACAAGCTTGTGATATGTACATTTCCTATTGTGTAACTTTTTAAATAATCATATGATAAATAGATAAAACTTCAGAAATTCACTATAGATAAATAAATATCTACCTTGGTAGATAGACAAATATAATGACTGCAGATATTTAGTTAAGGTTTGTACTCGCATTAAGAGACGAAAAGGTCGATGAGCTCCTATCAGGAATACAAATGCAAACGAGAAATAAACTCAAAAGCCCAATGGCATATAATACCACAGCTGGGGAATTTTCCTAATTATGACGATCAATCCAGTATTGGTAAATATGGTAAAGGAATAGAGGCACAGCTAAAATGATTCACAGCAGGCGGTCTGTAAAGATGGGATGTCAGGCTGTTGTTAGCTTAGTTCAGTAAAGTGTTCACTTTACCAATCATACTCTTAATATACTACACTTAAGACGCTGTGTAAATGTATGAATAAAGATGTTATAAATAACCTGGTGCCTCAATTGTTAATGCGCCTGATTGGAGATCGGAAAGTACCACGTTCCAATCCCTTTCACAGCGGGGATTTTCATAGACCCAACCTTCACCTCTGGAACCGCTTGCTGTGTTATGTGATTACGCCAGACAACTTATCAAACGTAGGAGCAGTAAATCGACCAATGTACCTGATCTAGACTGCCTTGTTACATGAAGAACACAAGGGCTTTTCATAAAGACTGGTGGGGAGGCAATATTTTTACTCGTTATATAAAAAGAAATTGTCCAACAAACATTTACTAAATAACTACAAGAACTGATAATTTACGGTGAAAGATTCACAAAAAAATCAATAAACTGTTTTTATTATATGTTTATAGCATGATCCAAAATACAGAATTGGCTTTTGAATAAAAAAGATTAACCCCCTATTTCGTGTCAATCAGGCTAGTAGCCTTTGTAGATGACTGGTATTTTAAGGATAGTGATTGACAGAACTCAAGGAATAGCTAGTGTACCCCCGTGCACTAAGGCACTGCACACTGGATCGGGGAGGTACAACGGGCTGGACACTAGTCCAGGCCCCTGTATACCGCTGTCCTGACTGCGGTTTTTAGGTAGTTTTTCTTAGCCAGCAAGGCAAACGCGGGGCCGATCACCATTTTCCGCTTCATAAACTACGCATTTCCCAAACAAAAAAATACACTGAACATAGTTACACGTTTCACAGACAGATAGCAACACTTCCCACATTAGTATTTAGTACGACCTAGCAGTACATAAAAATTCTTGGCATCTGCCAGGGTATGCGGCCGTGAAACCATAGCTCAAAATATGACCATGCCAACGATGAGTAAAACTCATCGAAAGCAGCCCGCCCCAAAAATGTTAGGAAAAGGTGGTGAAGTAGAAAAAGGAAATCAACAGAACTCAAGGAAAAACATAAGCCAGTATTAAATAAAATATGTATTTTATGCCTCATTAAATTAATCAGATAATCATGAGCTGCAAGCTGCTACGTGATAGTCTGATTTGATGAACCTCACAGTTTATCATGAAAATATCCATCTGATATAACTGCTATAAGGGCAGATGACGATTAACTATATTTCTTCCATTTGATAATAGCTTATCAGGTTGTGAAGCAGGAAGATTTCTATAACAGCAAAATATAAGGATCACTTCTTGTTGCCCAGAACCATCATGATGCCACTATGACTTGTGGGTGAGTTGTTACTTTAGAGCTTGGCATTTTGGATGACACGGTTTCGATCTCCGATCTGGGAATACAGATTTCTCTTTTCCATGGCCTCAAGATGTCACATGAGGGTAATGCATGCCAGTTCCTATATAATGGCCATGGCTGATATCCTTCTAGTTTCAAATCCACCATCCTTTCATTGTCATCAAAGAAACCTTACTCTGGAAGTTAAGGCTGTACCGATGTTCTCAAAAGGCAACTATTCTCACTTGATAGTCCTGTTTCTCTCTCCCAACAATCACTGTGATGAAAAAGGATAATTGATTCTTCCCTTGAATTCTATGCTTCACAAAAGCTCAAACTGGAACAAGCTTCTAGAAGCAAAAAATATCCCATCAACTTTCACAGTATGGATACAAATCAATTGCCTAAAAAAATAAAAAGTAAAATAAAAAGTGAATTATTAATCATTTTAAATACTGGATTATTAATTCCCAAGAGTTTATTCATATATTTTTCGAATTGGTACTGCGGAGAAGTTACTGCAATTAATGTAATAAATAGGTAAATTATCATCATTATTGTTATTAAATTTGATGTGTTGTACAATTTTTTGATTGATTCTGACATTTCAGTATTTGATAAATTTTGTATTGTTATATCTCTATTGGTTTTTTCAGTAATTAATAAAGTTTTATCTATATAATACATTGCTATTATTAATATACTAATAATAATAGCTGAAATTATTCTTTTTGTTTTGATATTGAATATTTTTATTTGAAGCAATTCTGGTGATATAAATGAAAATTACTATTAGTCCACCAATGAAGATTAAAAATAAAATAAAAGATATTCAGAAGTTTATTATAATATTTCCTCTGAATATACAAGCTGTGATTGTTTGAATGAGAATATTAAGTAATATTGATATAGGTGTTTTCAATCTTGCTAGTATAATATTTACTATTAATGATATTAAAAACGAAATTATGATGATTATTGCGATTAATTTGTATAAAATATTGGTTTTGGGGAGCAGCAAAAGAAATATCTATCTCTGATGTTTTAAAAGAATCACTTTTTTCTATTTTATAAGACCAGTGTTTTTGATATAAACTAATAAAACTTATATTTTCACTATTTTATACTATTCAATATTAATATATTTTGTGGTATTTATATTTATTCATCTAAGCATAAATATTATTGATCTGTTTATTATGTTTAGAATATTCGTTATATATAATTATATCTGTTTAATTAATTAATTATGGATTCGAGCTTTTTTTCTTTTTTTTTGTATTTTCAGTATGCGAGGGGGCTTTAGGTTTTTCTATTTTGGTTTCTATAATTCGATCATATGGAAATTATTTTTTTAATTCTTTTAGATTTTCTTTATAATAGTATATATATTATTTTATGATGCCTTTATGTTCTTTAAAAAATTCGTGATGGTTGGTTCATTCTTTAATATTTCTATTAAGTTTTGTTTATTTAATTAACTATCTTAATTATATTGATTACAATTCAATTAGTTATGGTTTATCTTATGATCCAATTACGTTTATAATAGTTTTATTGAGTATTTGAATTTGTACTTTAATATTTATTTATTTCAAGATTTAGAATTTATTTGACTGGTTTCTATTCAGGTATTTTCGTTTTTAATATTTTGTGTTTGATGTTAATAGTATATATAGCTTTTCTAGACTGTCACTCTTTTGTTTTTATTTATATTTTGAACCTTGATTGATTCCTACTTTATTGCTTATTTCAGGTTGAGATTATCAACCAGAGCGATTACAGGTGGGAATTCATTTAATTATTTATACCTTGGTTGCAAGATTACCACTGGTTTTATTGATTGCTTACAGAAATCTTGTTAGATTATTATTATTATTGCCCATGTTAGATGGGTTAAATAACTTTAATATATATTTATATATTTTTTTCTAGTTTTTGCGTTTTTGGTTAGGATGCCAATACATATATAATTCATTTACGGCTGCAAAATGCTCATGACGAAAGCCCAATTTCAAGAAGAATAATTTTAGCTGGTGTAATATTAAAATTAGGTGGTTATGGTTTAATACGTATTATCCAATTGATTGTTTGATCTGGGTTTTTTATATTTATTTTATTGTAGGTTTAGGTTTATTCGGTGGATTAATGTTATAACTAGCTTGTATATGTCAGGTGGATTTAAATAAATTAATTGCTTATTCTATTATTGCTCATATATCTTTGGTTATTGTGGGTTTAATAAAAATGAATACTTGGAGTTGAATCGGTTCTTCATACTCAATGGTTGGTCATGGTTTATGTTCTTCTGGTTTATTTTGTTTAACTAATTTCATGTATGTGCGTTTAAGTAGTCGAAGTTTGATAATTAATAAGGGAATAATTAATTTTATGCCTTCAATATGTTTATGATGATTTTTATTAAGTTCTTCTAATATGGCTTTTCCGCCTTCTTTAAATTTACTTGGTGAATTTTTTTATTTCTTGGTCTATTTTAATATTACCTATTTGGTTTATTTTATCTTTTTTTTAGTGCTGCTTATACATTATATATTTATTCGTGTAGTCAACATAGACTATATTTTTCTGATTTATATCGATTTTCTACTGGTTATGTCCGTGAATATACTCTTATGATATTGCATTGATTACCTTTAAATATTTTTTATGTGAAGGTGGATTTCTTAAATTTATACATAAGTATTTTATTTAAAATAGTGACTTGTGGTATCATTGAAGTGATTTATTCACCTTAAGGTGTAATGTATTTATCAGTTGGATTATTAAGATTTATTTTTTTGTTGATTTTAAGAATATAAATTTTTTATGTTAGTATTTAATGTTGATTGATCTGGTTATTTTCATTGAAAGGGATATTTTTATATTGAATAGATCTTCAGTGATTATGACTTTATTAATTGATTGATTGTCAATAACTTTTATACCTTTTATATGTTTATTTCCTCTTTAGTTATTTATTATAGAATTGATTATATACATGGAGTAAAGTACTTGAATTGATTTATTTTACTTGTTTTGATGTTTGTACTGTCAATAACATTTTTAATTATTAGACTTCATTAGAATTTTACTTGGCTGGGATGGCTTAGGTTTGATCTCATATTGTTTAGTTATCTTTTCTTTATATATATAAAAATCTCGTGCCACGATGTTCGTCCGGGATGAACTCCGAAACTACATAACCGATTTAGATGAAATTTGGCTTAATGTCTGTAATTTAGTCCAATTTAAAAGATAGGATAGTTTTTATCTGGATTATAGCCCTCAATATTTATTATTTGCGAAATAAATGTTCATTAAATGTTTGTCATAGGACAATGGTTTGTACTTATTTGTAAGCCACCACGGTTAAGTGGTCTGCTGGCTAAGTGGTTTGGGCTTCTGACTGGAGATGGAAAGGTCCCCGGTTCGAGTCCCTGCCTCGGCGAAGTTTTTTATAGACACTTAACCCGGCATTAACCCCAGGCGCAGCATGCTGTATTAGGTGAAATACGCCAGGACGGTACTATGGTTAAGATTCGACGTTAAAATGTAGGTCCCCTGTACCAGGCAGGATGGGCGGGCTAGGTAAAGGTGGCTACGACAGGGGCAGAATGCCCAGCCAGTAGAAACCATGTCACCAGATGGCCCTGTGTTAACTTATCTATAAAACAGTTGGTTAGCTAGGTTGGGTAATCATCCAGTAGATCACATTCTGTTTCAATTTATTTATGCTACAGTTTATTCCTAACAGATGGCGGTGTGTTAATTTATCGAACAATCCTAGATGGCGTTGTATTTCGATTTATTTATGCTACGGTCTATTCCACGCCATATGTGTGAGTTTCGTCAATTTTAATTGTGCTGTGTATTGTGTTATAATTATGCTGTATTGTTGTTCATCGTTTGTGTGTCTTTATACCTAACGACAAAGTAATTACACACATGAATATAACATTGAAGAAAACGTTTCGATAAATTCGAATCGTGTAAGCATTTCTCGCTAACTTATCATTTTCTTCTTCTTTTTGTTATGGTCAGCAAGAGACCACGTGTCAATTTCAATTCCT
The DNA here is from genome assembly GCA_031002005.1 of Vandiemenella viatica. Taxonomy (NCBI): domain Eukaryota; kingdom Metazoa; phylum Arthropoda; class Insecta; order Orthoptera; family Morabidae; genus Vandiemenella; species Vandiemenella viatica. The sequence goes on along the minus strand of CM061921.1, from coordinate 237,004,201 downwards.
CTCCTGTTGTTTTTTCCTTTCTTCCTCCCCAGTACTCCTTCATTATTGCACTCCTCTCTACCTTTGAATCCTGCCATATTCAAAGTCTGCTATCGAAAAATTTTCTTTCCATACAGTTCACTGGTATTATTTCGTTTCAAATCTTTCTAAACCTCTTGAAAGCCTGGTGTAATCCATGCTATAAATGTATCAAAAAAATATCATTCTTCTTTTTCTGTTATTTTTTTCAATGTTATTTTATATTTCCTCATTAGTTCTTAACTTACATTTTACTGTATTTTTCAATGGACCCACTGTATTATAGTGTCTTATTTTAAGGCTTTCAGAAAGGCACTTTTTGCTGTAATTAAAATATTTTTCAGTGAAATGTCGCAAAGAATCTAACCTCGACAATGCGTGTAGCAGAGAGGCAGGACGCACCACGAGAGAGCTCATCAATCAGCAACACAAATCGCGGCAAGTAAGGAAGTTCAAAGAATCAGGACAGCTGAGCGTCGTATGCAAGAATCTCAAGAACAGCGTGATGAACGTGTGTGACAGAATATATCGAGAACGAGAGCGGCACGAGAACAGCACGTAGCTACATTTAGAGAAACACGTGTATCATTTGTTCGTCTTGCGTTCCAATATGCACCAGCCATTGATTACTCTGTACATTATAAAACTGCAATTGGTTCAATGAGCAAAATATGCCAGTATCATCAGGCGTTGAAATTCCGCAATGAAGCAGCCGGCATGTGTTGTGCATCAGGAAAAGATGTATTATTACTACTACCCAATCCGCCAGAACATTTACAATCCTTCTTGCTGGCGAATCAAACAATTCGAAATTGTTTCTGCGCAAGACACGCAAATTCAATTCTTGCTTCCAGATGACGTCTTTTGGGGCAGCAAAAATTTGCGATCTTACATCTGATGGACGTCATTTAGAAACTAAATTCAAAATACAAGGCCAGGTGTACCATAAGATTGGGTCGTTGATACCGATGCCAAACGATGACCCGAAGTTTCTCCAAATCTATTGGAAATTGTGAGGAATGCTTGAAAACTAGGTGCCAGTATAATTACATCGAACAAACAGAAGAGAGAGCAATTGTGGTATTGTTGGAAAATTGTTTGGAAAATAATAATCAACTTATTCAATTGTGTCGCCACAATTAAAAAATGACAACCATCAAATTGTCATCAAAGCTGACAAATTACCATCAGGAGAACACGCTGGCAGATTCAACGCGCCAACAGTAGATGAAGTTGCAGTTTTTATGGTTGCTGAATCAGTTGATTAAAGTCACACGTCAAGATAGAACTGTTAGTATAATTTCGGATCTACACCGTTCGTATGACGCACTCCAGTATCCACTGATATTCTGGCAAGGGCAGAATGAATATCACATCAACATCTAACAGCGTGATCCAGTTGCTGGTAAAGTTAATATTCAACTATTTAATTCGTTATTTTATTAGTACAGTAGACCCGCGGTATTCCAACCAGGGGCCGGATTATAGCGGGCCCACTATATTGATTTCTTATTCTTTCTTTTACTATTTAATTTATTATTTTTTCAGGTAATAAAACAAATAAAAAAGTTACTTCAATGAAGTACTACGCCCCCCGATTGATGATTAGACGTAATTAGGATAACTATATCCTTCGATATCGTCAACTGTGCCTTCAATACGTCGTGGATATGTACGCCAAGGTTGAAAACAAGCATTTGCGATTTATTCGATACACCCAGGTTAAATTACGATCGGAGGAATACATCCTCTTACGAGATACTGTTATCGGCAATATTTATGAAAATTTAAACGCCAATGATATCGGTAATGCATTTATTTTACCTTCAAGCTACATCGGCAGTTCACGGAACATGCAAGAATATATACAAGATGCGATGACTTACGTACGTCATTATGGTCATCCAGATTTGTTTATTACATTTACATGTAATCCGAATTGGGAGGAAATACAAACTTTGTTATTACCAGGCCATCAATCAACGCTTCGTCATGATGTCACGGCACGTGTGTTCAAACAAAAATTAAAGTCATTGATTGATTTAATCGTAAAACATTCAGTTTTCGGTAACACACGTTGCTACCTGTATTTGATTGAGTGGCATAAGCGAGGCTTGCCTCATTCTCACATTTTGATTTGGCTTGAAGTTAAAATCCGTCCAGAAGAAATTGATCAAATAATTTCAGCGGAAATTCCGGACCCATTAATTGATCAAGAATTGTTTGATACTGTTACCAGTCACTCGATCCACAGACCATGAGGTGCTTTTAACATGACATCGCCATGCATGGAAGGTGGAAAACGTAAGAAGCGTTTTCCAAAGGAATATACGAATGATACTATTACGGATATCGATGGTTATCCGTTGTATCGCCGCAGAAACGCTGAGAATGGTGGCCAAACATTTACAATGCGAATGTCAACTTCTAGAAACCAAGTTGAAATTGACAATCAATGGGTGGTACCATATTCACCATTGCTTTCAAAAACGTATAAGGCTCATATTAATGTCGAGTTTTGCAGTTCTGTAAAATCCATTAATTACGTTTGCAAATATGTTAATAAAGGCAGTGATTTGGCCGTATTTGAAATTCAAAATGTAAATAATAATGACGAAATAACACGATACCAAATAGGTAGATACATCAGCAGCAACGAAGCTATCTGGCATATTTTTAGTTTTCGCATCCATGAAAGAGACCCTTCCATCCAGCATCTTGCAATACATCTTGAAAACGGTCAACGTGTATATTTCACCGAAGAAATATTTTCCAAATAATACTTGAGCCACCAAAAACGACAAACCACAAACTGAATTTTTCACATTGTGTCAAAAATCTGATTTGTTTCGCCAATTCGCAAAAACATTATTATATACCAATATTCCACGCTATTTTACATGGAACAAATTAGGTAAAAAATGGGAGCCACGTAAACAAGGAGAAACACATCCTTCGATAGCAGGCATATTCAAAGCAAATACTTTACACAGTGCATCCAAAACAACGTGAATGTTTCATTCAGCGTTTGTTATTGGTGAATGTTCCCGGACCAGCTTCTTTCGAATGATTACGAACAGTTAATGGTCGAGTGTGCAATACATGTCAAGATGCATGTCGCGAGTTGCAGCTGCTGGTAGACGACAATTATTGGGACCTGACACTTGCTGATGCAGCGTTGACAGCCACGCCGAATAGTATTCATCAAACTGTTTGCAATTATTTTGACAACATGTTATCCAACACAATCTTCGAGTTAAAAATATAAAAACAGTATGACTGAAGATATAACTGAAATTTCAGTTTGTATAAATAAATAAAAAATAATTTATTTTTTATTTTATAAATATCAATTTTTATATAATTTCAATTAAGTAATTTGTAATGAAATGTAAATTAAATTTTTTATGATCGTTTGTCCTTAATTTCAACTCTCCGTAACTCTTTACCAATTACATTTGAATTTCCAAATCGACTACAATGTTTTTGTCTTTATTAGTGAATATTAATTTGACTACTTGAGGAAGTTTAGAATAACATTAATCCAACGTACTATAATTAGTAAGTCACAGCAACGCGTGACCGGGTCAGCTAGTTTATTATAAGAATATTAACTCCTTTAATACTGGTATATTGACCGTTTTGTCTAATCGAATTGGTGATGTTGCTATTTTAATTTCAATTTGTTTAATACTTAATTATGGAAGTTGAAATTATGTTAATTGTATCTATTTTAGTAGTTGAGAAAAAAATATTGGTTATATCTTTTTTTAATTATTGCAACAATAACTAAAAGAGCTCAGATTTCATTTTCTTCTTAGCTTCCTGCTGCTAGAGCAGCACCAACACCAGTTTCTGCATTGTTAACGGCTGGGGTATATTTGATAAATCGTTCTAATTCATTATTAATACAAGGAAAATTAAATGTTTATTGTGTTTGATTGGGTGTTTAACTATATTTATAGCAGGTGTTGGTGCTAATTTTGAATATGATTTAAAGAAAATTATTGCTTTATCCACTTTAAGAGTATACTAAGAGGCCCCTTATATAGTGCATATATATGCCTCCACGAGGATATTTGAATATGGCGCACCCTCCGCCACGCCCCCTATAGCTGTCCTGTTTGCCTTGCTAGATGAACGGTGTATTGATGTTTTTCAGTTTCAAAGTTTGTATACTATATAAGCAGATGTTAATCGAACAAATGACTGTGTTTAGTTCTATAAAACCAATTTGCTGGAATCTCACTTACCAAACACTCCTGATGAAGTGCTTGCATGGTCAAACGCAAACCCAAATGAGTGTTTTAATGAATAATTTGGAAATGTATTTGTGGGTTTTGATTCTCTTAAATTTGGTATACTGGATGCATTTATAAGCTTCAACAATAGGACAATAGATAGATGCAAAGTTTTTGAAATATTGGGAGAAGAACATGGAAATAATATGGCAGCCACCCTTCAGAAAAGTTGATAGATTATGGGATATGGAAGTAGAAAAATAGTGTGAAGAAGACAGAGCGCAAAGGAGCAATAAAAAAAGAAAGAAGCAGCACAAAAATGCACAGAATACCAGCCTGGAATGTATTACATAATGCTCAAAGTGTATGAAAATAGTCAATTCCTTTTTTCCGCAAGTATAGTTTTCTGAAATTTAGGTACACTTTTCTCATAAACTACTAAAAGGAGAAAGCTGATTTAAAACAAAAAAAATGTAAATCATTGCCACCTACTTGGTAATTAAAAAAATGACTCTTTAGTAAAACATTTTGAAAATTATAAATATTTACCATGTTCAAAAGCTAAAAAAAAAAGTTCCCTATATATTGAGGTATGAGGATGATAAATTTGTTGAACATCCTGATGTAAGTTACTTGGTAAACTGTACCTAAGATAGACAGAACTGATTTTTTTTTCCTTTGCAGGTCATTGTTTAAGTAATTGTTTAACAAATAAATTTCACAACAAATGATCATGAGAGATACCAATCAATTTACAAAGAATCAAAGATGGCAAGCTACAATAATGATTAATGTTCCTTAATTAGATTGAAAGAAATGCTAAATATTATTTGCTTGCAATTTAGCATGCAAAAGGCTTGCTGTCTGGTACAGGTGCCCTTAGTGCTCGTTGTGCAGTAATTTAAATTGATTATCAAGGGATTTTGGAATTAGTATTAGTATTGGCGAAGTTTGTTCCAGCAGCCGCGGTTATACAATAAATGCATTTTAAAAATATTAGTTAGTAGTTATTTAAAGTTATGAATATAATTGTATTATTTTTAGTTGAAATTTTAATTTTATTTATTTTCTATAAATGAGGCTATGAGATTTAAATTGTAAACTAGGATTAGATACCCTATTATTATAATTATTAATTGAATTACTAAGGTAGTATTAGTTATGTTCTTGAAAGTCAAAGAATTTGGTAGTTTTTTATTTATTTAGAGGAACCTGTAATAGATATTACATGATTTTATATACTTTACTTTTTGGTTTGTATTACTTTGTTATGAGAATATTTTATTAGAATTTTAATTTTCTGTTATGTTAATTGAATTATATTTTAGGTCAAGATTGTGGCAGTTGTGGGTTAATCAGCGGCGTGGCTTCGCCTGACTGATTTGTCCGTCAGTATGGCAGAGTGGAGGCCGGAGGTATTTTCTTAAAGTTTACTTACTTGCCAGGAATTCTCGTCGTACAGGATCTCCGCTCGTTCTCGTTGGCTGCCGTTATTCTGGTTAGCCTAGAGAGCTTGACTAATTATACTGACACCAAGTACCAAGAGAAGGGCTGGTTCTTTTGTTAAATGATAAGGCGCGTTGAGCAGACACCTTGTTTTATTCCAGTGACTAGTTACAGTGAGGTAGGTGCCTCTGGCAAGAGTCCACGACTAACTGGAACGTTAACTTACAAGTGGTCGCGCTGAAGGTCTTGGCTGGAAGCGGAGGGCTGGCTGGATAGCGGGTGGCGAAGTGTCGAAGTCGTGTCCCGGGCTTCTGACGACTGGCACAGATTCTGCGCGGTTCCAACAGCTGTGAAATCATATGGGTTAAACTCAAAGTTGCTGGGTCAAAACTCATCATAGGCACCTTCTACCGTCCACCCGATTCCGACATAGCTATCGCCGAGGTGTTAAGAAATAATGTAAACAGTATAGCTAGCCATTTTAAGGATCGTGCTATGATTCTAGGAGGCGACATTAATCTGCCTTATATTGACTGGCGTAATTACGTTCACATTACAGGTAGCAGGGTTAAGGCAGCTTCTGAAGTAATTCTCGATTTGTTGTCGGATAATCATCTCGAGCAGCTAGTTAATGAACCTACGCGGTGTCATAACGGTAGCGAAATTATTTTAGATCTGCTGATTACCAACAGGTAAGAATTATTCACCGAAATTTCAACGACCACAGGTATAAGCGATCACAAAGCGGTAATTGCAACTATAAGACTAATGACCAAGCGAAAAAGTAGAAAAGGGCGGATTGTATACAAATTCAGTAAGGCCTCTAAGGAGTGTTTTAGAACCTACCTGAGGAATAATTACCATAACTTCAAGTCAAAAAAGGACACCGTTGAAGAGATGTGGCATCGATTTATACGAATAGTTAGGGAAGGTACCGGTATGGATATACATATATCGGAGCGGATAATAAATGGGGAGGATGATCCACCGTGGTACACAAGCGAAGTCAAAAGATTACTCAAAAAAAAGGAGGATACACGCACGTTCAAGAAGGAAGGGGTGTCGCAGCGATTTAGAAACCTTAGTAGAGTTAAGAGGACGTATTAAGAATGTAATGCGTGAAGCCTTCTACGATTTTCATTCCAACTCTCTCTCTCTAAGAGTCTCACAGAAAACCCAAAGAAATTTTGGTCGTATGTACGAAAAGTCAATTGTAACAATAGCAATATTCCAGCACTAATTCGTTAAGGTTCAGAGGTTAATGAAAGCCGCGATAAAGCTAACGTACTAAATACTGTACTAAAAATTCATTTACTAATGAAAATAGGGATAGTGTTCCCGTTTTCCCCCGCCGTGTCAAGTTGGTGATGGAATCATTACGAATAGATACTGCAGGTATCATAAAGCAATTAGAGCTCCTGAAGTGGGGGAAAGCACCGGGCCCAGATGGAATTCCAGTAAGAGTATGTTCAGAATATGCGGCGGAAGTAGGGCCATTTCTGTCTGATATATTCAGTAAACCATTAGAAGAGCGAAAAGTACCTTCTGACTGGAAATTGCGCAAGTAACTCCGATTTTCAAGAAAAGTGATCGAAGTGATCCTGGAAACTATCGTCCAATATCTATAACATCTGTTTGTAGTAGAGTCATGGAGCATATTATATGCTCGAGCATTATGAAATTTCTAGACGATTATAATTTGCTTACAACAAATCAACACGGATTTCGGAAGAAAAAATTATGTGAAACACAGCTGGCCCTATTTACACACGACGTAATGAATGTTATTGATGCAGGTTCACAAGTAGATGCCATTTTTTAGACTTTCAGAAAGCCTTTCACTCTGTGCCACACAACCGCCTTTTAGCGAAGCTACGACGTTACGGTATATCGGATCAGCTTTGTGGATGGATAAAGGATTTTCTAACTGGTCGGTCGCAGTATGTCGTCGTCGAAGGAGAAAGTTCTTCTAATCTAGATGTTACATCGGGGGTACCTCAAGGAAGTGTAATAGGACCACTTCTTTTCTTAATTTTTATAAACGATCTCGGAGACAAAGTGAAAAGCCTTTTTAGATTGTTTGCTGATGATGCGGTTATTTATAGGGAAGTAAGTAATTTGGCCGATTGCTTAGAAATTCAGCGTGATCTGGATATTATTTTGGCATTGTGCGCTGAGTGGCAACTTGCGCTAAATTGTAAAAAGGGCAAGACAATGAGCATAACTAAAAAAAAGAATCCAATTGTTCAGAAATACGAGTTAAACAATTCAGTTATTGATATGGTCGATTCTATGAAATATTTGGGAGTAATATTAATATGGTAATAGGCCATCTTCCCGCAGTTGCTGAACAATAATTTTGTGAATAAATCCGTCGAAAACAACTGGTTTGGTGAGATTTTGTTTTTATTTAATTCCCCAGACGCGTTTCGCCCTTGTGGTGTAGGGCATCTTCAGTGGCTGTAAAGTGTTTTTACATGTGTTGTTACAATAATTACATACAATATAACTCTTAATAAAATGTATATACATATGTACACACTGTACTCACAGATATAATGGTATTCCTTTACATGTCGGTCTGGAACAGCACTTCACACGCTTTCACATAACTGTTCATTACAGTTTTCTTTAAAACTATTGTTATACTAGTTGTTTTTTCTGTTGCACTTGACAAAGGAACATGAAATGGGACTTACACATTAATTCGTTAGTAGGTAGAGCTAATTCTAGGCAGCGATTCATAGGTCGAATATTGAAAAATTGTAATGAACAAACACAGGAGATAGCGTACAAATCTCTTGTGCGTCCACATTTGGACTATTGTCGTGCCATTTGGGATCCGTTTTGTAAGGGGTTGATCGAAAGTATAGAGTAAGTACAGAGAAGAGCCGTTCGATTCGTGACCGCTTGCTACAGTCCTTATGAAAGCGTCACAGTACTGATTAGTAGACTAGACTGGGAGTCTCTGGTAGATAGACGACGCACGTTTCGTTTGAACATATTGGTAAACATGTGTACTCCCACTTTCACTCACGAGTGTAGTGAAATACTTCGTCCACTAACCTATTTGAGCCGGAATGACAGGAAAGATAAGATTAGAGAAATAAGGTACCGCAATGATTCTTATTTGAATTCTTTTTTCGCTCGTACCATTAGGTATTGGAATGCACAACAAAGAGATTAGCTTTGGTGCTGAGCACCCTCTGCCACCCAAAATTTTGTGAATTGCAGAGTATATATGTAGATGTAGATTAACTCTTTGAGCCAAAACTGCGCCAATCGCGAAATCTGATGCGTCAGAGATAAATATAAACTTTTCTGAGAAATTTGGAAAACAGAGTAGCGGCTGTGTGGTTAGCATTTCTGTCAATGTCTGCATGGCCCGTGTACACTCTGTGGACCATTTAAATTTGACACCCTTGCGTAGCAAACGGTTTAGTGGCTAAGAAATCTCTGCGTAACCTTTGATGAACTTACGATAGTAGTTTGCGAGCCCCAGGAAGGATTGTAACTTTTATATTTTTAGGTATCGGGAATTCTTATACCACTCAGACTAGTCTAGGGTGTGGCCTCAACCCTTCCTTAGAAATCACGTGTCCTAGGTAATCAATCTCTGGCAACACGAAATGTTATTTTTTGAAGGATAACGTTATATTTGCTTTAAGTAATCTCTCTAATACATTATTAAGGTCTTCTAAATGCTCTTCAAAGGTTCTAGAGTAAATTATTATATTATCTAGATATACAAGAGCAGCGTGGTGTTTAATTCCACGTAATAGAGTCTCCAGGAAGCGCTGAAAACTCGAGTGAGCATTTCTTAATCCAAATGGCATTTTTCTTTACTCAAAATGGCGCAGGGGACAGTAAATCCGGTCTTAGACACGTCCTCTTTTGCTACCGGAACTTGGCGGTAACCCGACTTTAAATCCAATGTAGAGAAGTACTGACAGTTCCCTAATTAGTCGACAGTCTCTGACATGTTAGGGAGTGGATATATATTTGATATGGTGACCTGGTTCAACTTCCGATAATCTACACAAAAGCGGTATTTTGCCTCTCCGTCCGCCCCTCGTTTACAGACGACAATGGCCGTTGCGGACCAGTGGGACGTAGATTCTTGAATCACGCAATCTTTTAGCTGCTGCTCGATCAATTCGTCTAGGATCTTTCTTTGGTGGAGGAAACTTTATAGGGCCTATAGTATATCGGGGGTGCGTCGTCTGTGGGGATCCTATATTCGACTACAATGGTCGTAGAGAGACCATTCTTAGGTGCAAACAAAGTTATATATTTCTCTAACAACTTTTTCATTTTCACTTGTTGCTCTAGACGGAGGTGCCCCACCTTACAATCAAAATCAACTTTTGGTTCTACCATATTAGCTCTAACTTGTTTAACAACGGTATCAAGTGGCATGCCTTCTAAATGAGAACTATCTTGGTTCAAATCTTCATTTCTGACAGTGCATGCACATTCTATTACACAATTCCGCGGAATCTCTAATTCACTAGTATTAAAATTCTCAAGAATGACTGTAATGCATTTCCCTCCATCATAACGTTGTACATCGCAAATGCACCTCTTCACATGAACTCTCCTCGGGTCCAAAAAATAATTTACAGGTATAGAATCAACCATAAGTACTGATTCCGGTTCTACTTCCATCTCCTTGGACAATGGAATATACAGAACCTTATGCTTCGAGCCTGGGATAGTACATGCAGTCTTCGACCTTACTACTGACTGTTGTACCCGTTCTGACGGGCTAAATTCGTCCATTAATCCCCGCGAGCACGAATTTGAGTCCTTGAGCGCTAGGTAGAGGTTTTCACCGAAGTGATCCCTTAAACTGAATTAGCACTCAGCAACATCCAAAATTGCCTTGTGTTGTTTAAAAAATCAATTCCCAAAACTCCCTCGTATTTAAGACCCAAATCTGGAACGACGTACATAGTTGCTAAGAATTCCCTTTACCAATAATTAATTCTACATCTTTAACTTCAAGAACAGAGATTTCCTTACAGGGATCTAAACCCGAGAACCTACAGTTTGGCGAGCTCAACCCTTCCTTCCCGCATATATTTACATTTAGTAGAGAACAGTGAGCACCCGAGTCAATCAATATCTGACAACACTTACCTTGTATGTATGCTGTTAAAACCAAATGTGAATTAGTGCCCCTGAAAATTCCTGTTTGCAGGCGACAGGAACGTTTTTCACCGGCAAAGGTGACGCACCGGGGTCACTTTGGCCACCCGAAACTAGTTTTCCTGTTGATTTGCATTGTTGCGGGTTGTACTACCTGGCTTAGTTTCCTTAGGGTCCGCCCTTGTCCTCAGTGTGGTTTTTAAAGCTCCTGTTTCTACCCCAATTACCCTCTGAGCCTTTACTTCTCCTGTCGCCAGAAATCTATTGTTGTGACTGCTACTACTCCAATTTATTGTGCTACAGTTGGGGCAAGATGACGCATTTTTGGAAAAAAACCCTCTCCCTTGACTGCCAGTAGATCTATTTGCATTTTTAGCCAGATTTTCCCCTCTATTAAGAGGATTTTTGAAGCACTCACTTTGCTTGTGGCCCGGAGCCCCGCAGTAATAACAATGAATTACCTATTAACGTGAAATACCGTCCTGTCTTCTGGTGCTGGTTTACTCTTAACCTGTTCGTACAATAAGGATAATTGAACTGCAACATTGAATGTCTGGGGTCTATTGAGAGAAACAAATTCACACAAGTCATTTTTCACCCCTGAAAGGAATATGTCCAACAATCTTTGGTCACTTGCATAGGAGATAGCTAAATCATGTTGTGGTTCCCCTGTTAACTCGTAAGTTAGGCTATTTACATTTTTTAACCTATCCACGAAATTTTAAATGCTCTCCCCGCTCTCGCCTGCGAAAGTGTTACCATGGGTCAAAAGCATTGTGGCTAATTGTAAATTTTTTACATCCTCCCTAGGCATACTAGTTTGGGTTGCAAGATTTTGTACCCTGTGATTTAAATTTTCTACCGCCTCCTGGACGAATATTGACGATTGGTTAGTAGTCTTAGCGTTAGCCATAACGTAAAGGACGAACTTTACTCTCCGATTGTTGCGCCGGGGCGACGAAATGACGAGTCGGAGGAAGGTGCAGCGGCGGAGCACTGAGCCGTGGCCCTACTCGGACCGAAGACCAACTCCAATTGAGCTGTAGCTTCTGCGCCAGGCAGGCGTAGCTGTGGTTCCACCACACGCCACTACCGACCTGGAGCGTTGTTACCGGCCGCCGTCGGAGATGTTACAAAGCTGCGCTGCGTGGATACACCCGCCGTACGACGAATAAATTCCGCCAGATATTCCCGCCCTTGACTAGTTCCCTACCCGGCCTTTCTTATAATTAAATACTCTCAATGATTTTTCCACTCTGTATGCCCTTAAAAATTTCCTTGGGGGTTCCGTGGGCAAGCGGAACTGTTCACCTATTTCTTCCGGTCACCGATTCCTGAGTTCAACTCCCAGCTTCCACGTCCCACTTTAGGCAGTTATGGGTTAATCAGCGGTGTGGCTAGGCCTGACTGATTCGTCCGTCAGTACGGTAGAGTGGAGGCCGGAAGTATTTTCTTAAAGTTTACTTACTTGCCAGGAATTCTCGTTGACCAGGATCTCCGCTCGTTATCGTCGGTTGCCGTTATTCTGGTTAACCTATAGTGCTTGACTAATTATTCTGACACCAAGTACCAATAGAAGGGCTGGTTCTTTTGTTAAATGATAAGGCGCGTTGAGCAGACACCTTGGTTTAATCCAGTGACTAGTTACAGTGAGGTAGGTGCCTCTGGCAAGAGTCCACAACTAACTGGAACGTTAACTTACAAGTGGTCACGCTGAAGGTCTTGGCTGGAAGCGGAGGGCTGGCTGGATAGCGGGTGGCGAAGTGTCGAAGTCGTGTCCCGGGCTTCCGACGACTGGCACAGATTCTGCGCGGTTCCAATAGCTGGGGGCCGATCATGATTTACCGGCCTTAAAATAGGGGTTTGTCACGTGGACTTGTCGTGTGTGCAGGCCGGTCACCCGCAGTCACGCGCAAGTCGCTGTGCGGCAGCCGCAGGTTGACCCAGTTGAGCGGTTGGTGACCCTGCCAAAGTGCTGAACGCGGGGTTCCCGCCGAACGTTATCGCAAAGCTACACGTGAGTCACGTTTAACTGTGTGCACGTCCGACACCATGTCACGATTAAGTGATATGTGACTCACGTGATTCTTTTATTAACTAATTCCCTATTATTCTAAAAGCCACCTTAATAAGATACAGGTGATAGTATAGGAGAGATGGGTAACAATAAATTTATTTATATACATAATAATATTTAATTTTTATTTCAAGGTGAATTTAAAAGTAATATTAATGATCCCATTAATATGATTTCAGCTCTAAAATATATACACATCGCCCATTGCTCTCATTATATAAATGAGATAAGTCGTAATGTGTACTGGAAAGTGTACCTACTAGGATAAGATGATGATAGTTTAATATTTTACTTACAGTGAATTTAATCTTGTGTAATTCAAGACATTTTAAAATAACAATATTGTTTACATTCTTTCATTTTATGTTTATAATAAAAATAATTTTATTTATTTATGTTCAAGAATATTTTATAGAAACAATGTTAATTAATTATAGTTATTTTTAAAGTAGTTGGATTAATTTATATACATAGATTTTATTTATTTATTGTATCATTTGTATCAGGGTATATCAAAATATATATTTTTATTTACTATTCTCGATTAAATTGATCTAAATGTAAATTAAAGTAAATATTGGATATTTATTCTTAATTTATATTTAGAGGTGATATATCATTTGTCATTTAAGATATCTAGTTTCTTTAGATATAATTAAATTTCAACAATGATTTTAATTATTTATTTATTAACTTTTTATGGTTATTGTTTGATTATTTGGGGGATTAACTCTAAATTTGTTTATAATATTTATTTTAATTTATATTACTAGGCTTTAAATCAGCCATTTATTTGATTACATTTTAGTTCATATGATTATGTAATGATTTTATAATGTATTTAAATATATTATATTATATTTAAAATGATAGAAAATATGAAATAATGATTTAATGAGTAAATATTTTTGTATAAATTTTATTATAAAATTATCTTATTTATAAGGAATTAGGCAAATATAAATCTCGTCTGTTTATCAAAAAAATGTATTTTTGATAATAACTTAAAATCTGACCAGCTCACCGATTAATTAAAGAGCTGCGGTATTTTTACCTTGATCATTAGTCTTTTAATTAAGGACTAGAATGAATGGTTTGATGAAGAACTGACTCATATCAATTAATTGAATTTAACTTTTAAGTCAAAGGCTTAAATTTAAGATAAGACCCTATAGAGCTCTATAATAATTATGATATGATTTATTAGTTAATTTTATTCTAATATAAGATTTATTTTGTTGGGGTGACATAGAAAATAAAGAAACTTTCTACTATACAAACACTGATATATGTTTTTGATCCATAATTTATGATTAGAAGATTAAGGTACTTCAGGGATAACAGCGTTATTATTTTAGGGAGATCATATTGTTAGAGTAGTTTGCGTCCTCAATGTTGGATTAAGATAAATATATGATGCAGAAGTCATAAAATTACGTCTGTTTGACCTTTAAATTCTTACATGATCTGAGTTCAGACCTGCGTAAGCCAGTTGCTAACCTGAATACAATTATTTTTATTAGTACGAAAGGACCATGAGAATAAGCTAATCTTAATATTTTGAATATTAATATTACTTTGGCATATAAGTACAGTAAGTTTAGATCTTAATTATATAACTTAATTTTACAGGTAGTATTGATACTATATGATTTATTTATATTTTTAGTTTTATTGAGAGTAGCTTTTTTAACTTTACTTGAGCGAAAGGTATTAGCATATGTTCAGGTGTGGAAGGGTCCTAATAAGGTTGGTTTTGCTGGTATTCCTCATCCTTTTAGTGATGCTATCAAATTGTTAACTAAGAAGCCATCTTTACCTTAAAAATAAAATTATGTTATTTATTATTTTTCAGCAGTTTTTAGTTTAACTATTTCATTGTTTATATGGATTTTACTATCTTATTTGACTTACATATGTTCATTTATGTGTAGATTTTTATTTTTTCTCTATTGTATGAGTTTTGGGGTTTATACCATTATAATTGCTGGTTAATCATCTAATTCTAATTATTCTTTATTAGGTTCTTTACGTTCTGTTGCTCAAATTATTTCATATGAAATAAGATTAGTATTAGTTTTATTATCTCCCATAACTATAGTTAATAGATATTATTTGTATTATATATATTAATATCAGCAAAAATGTTTGATTTTGTCTTTATATACTTCCTTTATTTCTGGCTGGATTAGCTTCATGTGTGGCTGAAACCATTCGTACACCCTTTGATTTTTCCGAAGGTGAATCAGAGTTGGTTTCAGAGCCTGGGATTAAGATATCAACAGTGTTACTAAAGATAAGAGAAATGCTTATAAGAGATATTTAGCAACAAAGAAAGCAGAGGATTTTACTGAATATAAGAGGAAAAGAGCCATTGCTAAAAGAGAAACCCAGTAAAGGTGCAGAGACAATGGGACCGCTTCATCAACAATCTGGAAAGAGATATAACAAGACCATCACCCACAACATTCAAAATTATTAAAAGGTTAAACAGAGAGGTAAGATGTGACTGAGACATTCAAGTAATAAACAAAGAGACATGGCTAAAGTATTTTCAACAGTTGTGGACCCAAAATTAAGCAGACAATGAACCAGAGGTAATGTCACTACCAGAGACTAACAGCCCACATGACATTCACTACAAAGAGTTAGAATCAGTGCTGAAAACCTGTAAAAGTAACAGAGCACCAGGAGAGGATGGCATTCATATGGAAATTTTCAAATTCAGTAATAGGACATTTAAAGAACAACTGTTGAACTTTATCAACAGGATCTGGAGAGGAGAATACCCACCTCAATGTTGGCATAGGTCAATTGTCATCCCAATTCACAGAAAAGGAGACATCATGGATTGCAATAACTATAGAGGAATAAGCTTGCTCAATGCTGGTTAAAAAAAATTCACTCAAGCATTATTAAATCAAAATTGTAAAAATTCTATGAACCACTACTTGGAGAAGAACAAAATTGGTTTTGGTAGATCATGTGCAGATGGCTATTTCACACTCATGATGCTAATTGAGAAAATGAAAGAGTTTAATGTGGCAACACACCTGGCATCTATTGACTTCAAAAAAGCTTTCGATACAATCGACAGAAGAAAACTTTGGCTGATTCTGGTGGAAAGTAATACCCCAACACATATCATAAAAGCAATTCAAAACATCTACAGCCACAATGTAATCACAGTCAGAACTGGACAACAGCTGTCAGAAGGGAAACCCATTAATCTAGGAGTGAGACAAGGATGTTGCCTATCGCCACTTTTATTCAGCATATATATAAACAAAATCATTAGTAACTGGCAACAAAAACCCCATGGCAGAATAAAAATAGGCAGACAGACCAACCTGGATACATTACTGTTTGCAGATGACCAAGTGCTTTTTGCTGAGTCAGAAGATGACCTGCAGAGATAGGTATATAACCTCCAAATGACAGCAAAAGAATACAGCATCGAGATTTCCCTCAATAAAACTACTGTTATGGCCTTTGTTGGAAAAAACCACAAAAGGACCAAAATCTAAATAGACAACATGCTCATAGAACAAGTAGCAGAATTTAAATACCTAGGTTACAACCTCAGCTACACCCTAGAAACCGATATGCAACAAAAAAATCACAAATTTCACTAAGGTTACAGGAATAATAAATAACACCTTCAAACCATCTCTTGTTCAACGGCAGACAAGAATCAGGCTATGTAACACCCTTGCTAAACCTTCACTACTGTATGGCAGCGAGGCCTGGACACTACGCAAAGGTGATGAACGAAGACTAACGGCAGTTGAGATGCCACTCATGAGGAGAACAGCTCGCTACACATTACAAGACAGAAAGAGATCTGATGATATCCTTAAAGAACTTAAAGTAAAACCAATTCCCCAAACTGTACAAACTTACAGAACATCTTGGATAGACCAAGTACTGAGGATGAAGACAGACCGGATCCCATGGAAAATTCTCAAATACCATCCCAGAGGCAAGAGAGATGTTGGAAGACAACCAAGAAGATGGATTGAGACCATAACAGGCCACCAGACCTAATACCGGACAGGAAGAAGAAGAATATTGAGTATGGTGAATATGGTTTACTTTACTTTTTCTTGCTGAATATATCAGTATTCTTTTTATAAGAATGATATTATCTTTAATCTTCCTTAGTGGAGGTTAATATAGTTTGATATTTTTTTTAATTAGTTTTTTTATTAATTTTGATTCGAGGTACTATACCATGATTTCGTTATAATAAATTAATGTATTTAGCTTGAATAAGTTTTTACCTTTATCTTTAATTTTATTTTGGGGGGGGATTTAAAATATTAATATTAATTTATTTAGTCAAATAAATTTAGAAATTTAAAAAGTTAAGAGAAGATTTAAACTTTATGTTTTCAAGACATATGCTTTAAATCTAATAATCTGTTTAATTATTTTATCTCATAAATTTGATAAATGAATATTTATAATGAAATATAAAAAATATATTACTGTTAGTGTTTGTCCTGTAAAAATATATGGTTCTTCTACTGGTCGTTTACCAATTCATGTTAATATAATTACAATTTATACAATTTGATTAATTGGATAAAATTAAATTTCTCAAAATTTTGTTTTGTTATAAATGGTATAATTATTAAGATTTTAATAGATATTACTAGTGTGATTACTCCTCCCAATTTATTAGGGATTGATCATAAGGGTGCATATAAAAATAAGAAGTATCATTCTGGTTGAATATGAACTGGTGTTACTAATAGATTAGCTACAACAAATTATCTGGGTCTTATAGAACATAGGGTCTGATTAATGAGATTATAATTAGTATTGTAATTATTATAATGAGAGTGATTGATTCCTTAAATGTAAATTACTGGTGGAATGTAATTTTAGCAATATTTCTGTTTAATCCTAATGGATGACTTGATCCTTTTATATGTAAATAAAATAAATGAATTAATTAAGATAAGAATAATATTGAATATAATGTACCTTGACTTGTCCTAATTCATTATACAAGTTGTATGTAAATGATGTATAGGACCAAATAAAATGAATGAATGAATGAATGACTATTGCTGCGATAATAAAAGGTAGTATGAAATGAAAGGTGAAGAATCGATTTAAGGTGGCATTATCGACTGCAAATCCACCTCAAATTCATTTAACTAAATCTGTTCCAATATATGGAATTGCTGATAGTAAGTTGGTAATAACTGTTACACCTCGGAATGATATTTGACCTCATTACAGTACATACTGTTAAAATGCTGTTGCTATTACTGTAAATATAATTATAGTTTCTACTATTCAAGTATGTAAATATGTATATGATCCATAATACATGCCTCATCCTACATGAATATATAAGCAGATAAAAAAAATGATACTCCATTAGCATGAATTGTTCATATTAACCACCCATTCTTAATGTCTCAAAAATTATGAATTACACTACTAAATGCTATTTCAATACTGGGGGTATAATATATTGGTAAAAATAATCCTGTTATAAAGACATGAAATTTTGTTGTAGATGCTCTAAGTTTGTCTTGTAAGTAGTTCATAAACTAATGTCATATATATGGAGCTGTTACTTTTAGTGTATCACACAGCTATTTGTATTTTATTTTATTTTATTAATACAGGGCTAGTCAACATAACTGCAGCGATTTCAGGATTTTTCTTTTGGCTGTCCTATTATAGGTACGACGATGGGATTAGCTGTTATAAGACAAGTGGCTCTCCCAGTTTAGATTGCACTAAATGCAAGCTTCCTGTGGAGACCGCTGGAGCGCTAGATGGCAAGATGGCTGAATGTGAGAAAGCGTACATTGTTCTCGAATTTCATTCAACTCAATCTGTGGTAACTGTTCTGCGACACTTTAGAACAAAGTTCAGCAAGGTTCCCTGCATGCTAACAATATTTAGCATTGGTATCAACAGTTTAAAGCCATGGTATGCCTTTGTAAAGGTAAAACAATGGGTCCTCCTCCTGTGTCTGAAGACACTGTTGAACGTGTACGCGCCAGTTACGTTCGTAGCCCACAGAAGTCTACTCCTCGAGCGAGCAGGAAATTAGGTATCCCACAGAAGACCGTTTGGAGAATCCTACTGAAGTGTCTGTATATGAAGCCTTACAGGTTACAGTTGTTACAAGCACTGTCGCACAATGATGAAGTGTGTCATTTTCAATTCTGTACCCAAATGTCTAGAACAAGACAAAACATTTGCAGAAGAACTCGTGTTTAGTGATGAGGCCACTTTTCATGTCAGTGGAAAAGGGAACAGGCACAATGTGCGCATTTGGGGGATTGAAAACCCCCATGCTTATGTGCAGCACGTTCGTGACTATCCCAAATTGAACGTGTTTTGTGCGATCTCATAAAAGAAACTTTATGGGCCTTTTTTCTTTAATGAGGTGATGGTCACAGGAAAAATATATCTGCAAATGTTGCAGAATTAGTTCACGCCACTTCTTGAAGCTGACAGTGAAGATTTCATTTCCAGCAGGATGGTGCTCCAACTCCTTTTTCTCTAGTTGTCCGTAATTTCCTAAACACCAGGATTCCAAAAGAGATGGATTGGTCATACTGGGGATGCTAAATCTACATCTACATCTATACTCTGCAAATCACAAATACTGTGGGTGGCAGAGGGTGCTAAGCACCAATCCTAATTCTGCGCATTCCAATCCCGAACAGATCGAGGAAAGAAGGAATACATAAATGAATCAGTACGGCATCTTATTTCTCTAATCTTATCCCTCCTGTCATTGTGACCTAAATAGGTTGGCGGAAGAAGTATTTCGTTGCACTCGTAACTTAAAGATTTTTGCATATTCTCCAGTAAATTCAAACGAAAACGACGTCGTCTGTCCGCCAAACAATCCCAGCCCAACCCACGAATTAGCTCTGTGACACTTACATAAGGACTGTAACTAGCAGTCACGAATCGAGAGGCTCTTCTCTGTACTTTCTCTAATGTGTCAATCAATCCCTTGCGATACGAATCCCAAATTCCACAACAGTATTCCAAATGCGGACGCACTAGTGTTTTGTACGCTATTTCCTTTGTATGAGCATTACAACTTCTCAAAATACGTCCTATGAATCGTAGTTTGGAATTAGCTTTTCCTACAACGGAAGTTATGTGCAAGTCCCATTTCATGTTGCTATGTACTGTTACGCCTAGATACTTCAGGGAATCTACAGTGTCAACAACTGAATTGTTAACTTTGTACTCCAGAGCAAGCGGGGTCTTTTTATTACATATGTGCATTGCCTTGCACTTTTTACAGTTAAGTGTAAGCTGCCATTCACGGCTCCATTCCGAAATAACATCCAGATCGCGCTGAATTTCTAAGCAATCGTCGGAGCACCTCACTTCCCTTTAAATAAGTGCATCATCAGCAAAAAATCGCATCCTGCAATTAGCGTTGTCACCGAGATCGTTTATAAAAATTAAGAAAAGAAGTGGTCCTATTACACTTCCTTGAGGAACGCCCGAAGTAACATCTAGTTTAGAAGAGGCTTCCCCGTCTACAACGACATACTGTGACCGACCAGTTAGAAAATCGCGTATCCATTCGCAAATCTGATCAGATATACCGTACGCTCGGATCTTTCTGAAAATCCAAGAAAATAGCATCAACTTGTGATCCCGCATCAATAACTTTCATTACATCGTGCGAAAATAGAGCCAGTTGCGTTTTACATTATCGGTTCTTCCGAAATCCGTGTTGGTATGCTGTAAGTAGCTCGTTTTCATCTAGAAACTTCATAACGTTAGAGCATATGACATGCTCCAGAATTCTACTGCAAACAGATGTTAGCGATATCGGACGATAATTCCTAGGATCTCTCCGATCTCCTTTCTTGAAAACGGGAATCACCTGCGCAATTTTCCAGTCAGAAGGTACTTTTCTTTCCTCTAAAGATTTACGAAATATATCTGACAGAAATGGTTCTATTTCTTCCGTGTATTCCGAAAATACTCTTACTGGTACACCATCGGGACCCGGCGCTTTCCCCCACTTCGGGATCTTTAATTGCTTTATGATACATACACTATCAATTTGTACTGGATCCATTTCAAATTCAACACGCCGTGGAAAAACGGGAATGTTTTCCATGTTTTCGTCAGTGAAGGAATTTTTAAATTCGGCGTTAAATGTGGTAGCCTTGTCGCGGCTGTCATCAACTTCCCGACCGTCTTTTAGTAGAACTGGCATATTGTTGTCACAACCACCTATTTTTTTTTACATACAACCAAAATTTCTTTGGATTTTCAATGAGGCTCTTGGAAAGTGAGTTGCATCGAAAGTCATTGAAGGCTTCGCGCATCGCATTCTTGACCTGTCCTCTTGTCTCAGCTAGTTTTTCTAAATCACTCCTATACATCGTCCTTCTTGAGCGTGCATGAATCTTCCTTTGCTTTTTAAGTTGGCTGATGTCATGGTCTCCTCATTCCCCAGACCTAACCTCCTGTAACTTCTTTGTTTGGGGTTTAGTAAGAGACTCAGTGTTCGTGCCACTAGTAGCAGTTGATCTGCAAGACCTGCGGGTTCACATCACCAATGCACTTGCTCTCATTGACAGAGACATGCTGCATCACGTATGGGAAGAACTCGATTATAAACTTGTATTGGTTTTTTTGTTTGTTTGTTTGTTGGTTTATTCATCTTCTATGCCTTCCTATACCTTTCATATGATAGCAATGAAACTTTGGCAAGTTATTTTGTGCATGCCTGGGAAGGTTTCTGACCAAGAAAATATCCAGAAAGACCCCCCCCCCTTCCCCTACACACCCTTCAAGGTTTTAAGATGATCTTCGTATAAACCCACAGTTTTGACTGATTTCAATCGAATTTTGCACATGTGTACTTTAAAACAAACAAAAAAAATGTTTTCATTTGTTTTGCAAAACCCACCCCTCTCCATATTTACAACAACCTTTAATTTTTGCCAATATTATTCACACAAACCCAATATTTTTATCCTATTTTGATAGTACTTAGCATTAGTATTCTTCAAACCTAGGTGGTCTGGTAGCTCAGTAGTTAAAGTGCTTACTTCCAGACCATTCTGCCTCTGGTTACAGGTTCAAATCCCCGTGGCGGCAGGAATTTTTAAGAGTTTCATTTGATCATTTGAGCTACTGCGGGACATTCCGTGGCTCTGTTTCTACATTACACTGTAGATCCCAGAGGAAAGTAACCAGCCTCTGATCCAAACCTTAGTAAACCTCCTTTGGGAGGATTCAATCAACTTTCTGGTCGAATAAAATCTTCTCCTTGACAATGGTGGCAGAGTTATGACCGCCAAATGTCATGTTTTATCGATGGACTAACTCAGTTAGTTACTGGATAACATTTTATTCATATTCAATGCAGAGAAAACTTCCAGTCTTACAACCTTCAGGATGTGTACTAAGTTAGCATTTTACTTTAAAACAAAGAGAAAATAACTGCCTATTTGGTTTGTAAAAACTCAAACCCTTTATCAACCTCCCCTTCATTTTTTTCATTTTTACTAACATAAACCCACAGGTCTTATCTGATATCGACGGATCATTCCACAGGTCTACTTTAATCTGCATTTTCTTTGAAAAATGTAATCCCTCTTCTCATTTACCTCCACCACTTAATTTTTGTCAACATTTGTTATTCAAATACACCATTTTTTCCTAATTTTGATGGTACACAGTGCACATATGTAATAAAACAGAGTGGTCTGGTAGTGCAGTGGTGAACACACATAGTTTCAAAAGTGTTAGGATACATCACATGAGCTTTACTAAGTCCTTGGTTCAGATTTCATGTTGAACTTTTGGTCCCACAGGAATGGAACTGGTCATTCTGCCTCTGACATTAGGCTTAGTACGCCTCCTTATATAGGACCCAACCAACCAGGATGTGGACTAAGGTATATTTTTTTCTTTAAATAAAAAAAAAAAAAGTACCATCTACATTTCTTTTGAAAAATTCCACCCCACTACTCCTTTCCACCACTCTCTTAATTTGTGGTAATATTATTCTAACAAGTACTCTGTTTTTATTTGATTTTGATGAATTCTCCATATTTATACATTAAAACAAATAGAAAAATTCTGTCTACATTTCATCTACCAAATCCAAACCCCTTTCCTCATTTACCTCCCCTTTAATTTGTTCCAATATTTTTTAATGCAAATACACAGTTTTTATCCGATTTTGATAATACATAGCACACTATGCTTAAAACAGCTTGGTCTGGTAGCTCAGTGGTTGAGGCTCTTGCTTTCAACAGTCTTTGGGTCTGATTCAGGGTTCACATTCCAGTGGAAGAAGGAATTTTTAAGAATTTTATATGATGGTAGGCTTAGTATACTCCCTGTGGCAGTAGCCAACTAATTTTCTGTTTGTTGATTGGGTTAGTTTTTTTTTTTACTTTAAAACAAAATTAAAAACACTTTCTACATTTGATTTGCAAAAACCCACCCATAATCTACCTTTACACCCCCCCCCTTAATTTTTGCTAATGTTTCTTATGCAAACCCACAGATCGTAACCAATTTTGATGTAACTTTGCATAGTTTAAAACTAAGAGAATTATACTGTGCACATTTGGTTTACAAAAACTCACCATTCTCCCTTAAGGAAAACTTCCACTTGGAACTATTCAGAAAGGAATTTGTACACATATGGTTTAAAATAAGTGATTAATTATGTTTGTATTTAGTTCACTAAACCCATTTTCCCTTCAGCCCTCTGAAGACTTACCTACAGAAGCAAATTTTCCTTTTTTAATTTTTTTATCCCCCCCCTTTTTGCACCAGTAGGAAGCCTACAAAGTGGATGATGATGAAGAACATTTACTACAGTCTGATTAATAGAGATAAATCATCAACTTTCAGAAGATGAAAGACCAAAAATATCGTGTATTCCAAAGCACTAGAAACATTTTTTTTTCAGTTTTAATTTAATGCATAACAATTATTATCTTTCATTTATTTTGTATATGTTAATGTGTCTGTATATGTGTATCCACTTAAGAAAGAAATAGAGGGACGGCAACTCATGCCGGGTAAAGCTAGTATAGAGTAAAAACTTGGAGGAGAATAATTCTCCAGAGAAAGCTTCATGAAACCAATGATGATATGTTAGTAGAGCACAAGAAGTTGTTGGCATCAATCATGACAACATTCATAGAAGCAAATTCAGTGATAAAACAAGAGATCTATTAAAAAATAATAATAAAAAAGGGGATAATTAGATGACTAGGGTCATTGCCACCAGAGTGTGAACTCCATCCTGGAAGGAATGAAGGAGAATCACAAGATTCTTTTGTAGATGTTAGTGCTGAGTACCACAGCTACTTGCTCTATGACTGGTCATGGTTTGTGGCACTGGTTGTGGCATCAGCAGCTCAGGGAGATGATGTGACTATGTTGCTGATAGCTTTATGGTGCCAGGAGTATATCTCATGTAAACTGGGTATGGAGATGACAGTGGATGTTGTGCCCCATCTCTTGCTGGAAATAGTAGAATATATAAAAGGTTGGGATCACAAGCACATGAACCTGGGCAGGACAATAATTTCAAAGTGCCTGAGAAACATGATCATATGTTAGGATGGTTTTCTGTGACACCCAGTCATCCTGTATTAATGTCCTGGCTCCACAGGATACCTTACACAATTTTCTGCAGGATGCTGGGAAGGCTAGCAGTTTTAGATGGCTATATGGCCAAGGAATAAATTCTTCTACATGGTTCATGGTGGCACCATCTCCACATGTAACACCTTTTGGGAAGAATTCACTTAGTCACCACTATCCCTGCTGATGGGTCAGGTAGTTATTAAAATGGCCAATTTCTGTGGTAGAGGTGCCTGCTAGGTGGATAGGTATGTTGAGTTGGTCCATTTTAAGCGTCAGCTCAGTTGCAGCCTTACCAAGTTAGTGGAACAAACACTGGAACTTCCATGCCTACACAATGCATTAATCCCGTCAACACAGAATAAAGCACGATCATTCTGCAACCCAATAAGACAATATTGAAAACATCAAAAACCATCACCCCAAATGCTTGATGTATATTCTGTTCAAAAATTCTACAAAGCTCTTATTGTATCAAATAAGCTCCCTACTTGATTCAGCCCAACCTGCTGAGCAAGCAAGATTCCATTGCAACTTTAGCACAATTGACTATATTGTAGCCTGAACTAATTAGCAGGGCAGATGAATACAAGATGCTACTTTGTATATCTTTCGTGGATTTTGAAAAGGCATTTGGTTCAGTAGGTCACACGACAGTCCTGTCAGTCTTACCCAAACATAGTGTGAACACAACCTGCATCAGAATGGTACATAACATCTGTAGCATCTCCTCAACCTTTGTTAACGTCAGGGAAACAACTACAGATTTCCTCATTGAAGGAGAAGTTAAACAAGGTGATCCCATCTCTCCAATTGTTTTTAGCAGCTTTCGAGCTGGAAATTTCAAAGCAAGAATGGGATAAAAAAAAGTACAATTAATGGCAGAAGACTCAATAATCTGTGATTTGTAAGAATGGATACTTTCCCAGCATATAATTGCAATGAAATCTTCATGGGTGTATCATCAGATTGCATTGTGAAAATACAATATTACGATGACTAGCTCCATTGTCTTCCTCAGGTGTGAAAACATTTGTGCTGGTCAGCTGTCTGACAGATACTGAGACAGCTTAAGTGCCACACCTCCTTACGTACCCAATGCCTCTGTCCATGGCCCATGCCTGGAGGCTAGCAGCCAGTAGGTGTGCCTGTAAATTTCATTGTGGCCTGCAGAACCTAGTATGGAGCCATCTATTGTGGCAGCCCGACAGAAGTACCACACTCCCTGTTAGAGGTTTGCCAAGGCTGGTTTATATCTTCTCCACCTTTTGAATGGATTGGCCAGAAAATTTAATGTCTCTATTTGGTGTTAATCTGTGTGATGTACTGAATATGATATACTGAGTTTTATCCAAATTTAAGGGCAAGGCATTAGCTGTAAACTGTTTATTAATAAGCTCAAAGATATAATTTCAAATATGTTTGGTAAGGAAACCTGGAGTAATTTTAATTCCTTTGTTTGTGTCATCTACAAATTCCTACTTATGAGAAACTAGTTTATTTTGCTTATTTTCACTCCTTAATGTCATATACAATAATATCCTGTGGCAATTCTACTCATACAGACAAAGTATTCATGGCTAAAATGTGAGTAATAAGAATTATGTATGGGGTTAGTGGTAGAACTTCCTGCAGAGAGCTGTTCAAGAAGTTAAGGATTTTAGCATTGGTGTTCAAGTATACATACATGTTAATGTCAGTTTTAGTCATGAATTATTCTCTACTTAAAACAAATAGTAAACTACACAATTATGGCATTAGAAGTGAAAATAATCTTCACAAGAATTACAAGTCATTGTCATTTGTTCAAAAAAGGATCCAATATTCAGGGATACATATCTTCAATAAGATACCAAACACATCTTAAATATCTAGCAGGGTATAAGATTAAGCTCAGGAAAAGTATAAAAGAATTTTTAATTGACAACTCTTTCTACCCATCAAAGAATTTATTTCTAAGTTATCTACAACATATTTGCCAGTAGTTATTGTAAATATTGTTTATATAATTAAAGCATATATTATCATATGACTGTATATATTATGGTGGGTATTTATCTATTTTGTTATGCAATAGATTCTCTGTAAATTGACAACTTTCCACATCCCACATAGCCAGTCTCTAATATTGTGATACAAGGAAAATCAATGTACTGCATTGCACTGAACAAATTTTGAGTTTTTAGATGTAACTCAGAGTAGACCAATTATATACATTAATAACAATAGTTGCCAAAATATAGAATCATGCAGTACTCCACACCTGATAAATCCCCACTCAGAAAACAGTTAACCACATATCACAGCTTTAAAATGATCCAATGACACCTTATGCTTTCTATTCAAAAGGTAAGAACTAAGAAATTTATTAACAATTCCATCTATACCATAATGCTTTAATTTTTTATCAGAATTTCATGATCAACACTCTCAAATTACTTAGACAAGTCACATAAAATTCATAAAGGCATTAATTTATCATTTTTTCCTTCTAAACTTTTGTCAGTGAATGCAATTATAGCTTGTTTTTTTGAATGAAACTTTTGAAAACCAAATTGTGGTTTAGTTGGAATATTTTTATTTGCTTTTTCAAAAATTTTGGAGAAGGTTGTTAGTAATGTAATTGGATAGTAATTTGATACAACTGACTTGTCCCCCTTTTTATAGAGTCGTTTAACTATAGCACACTTAGGCCTTTCTCGAAAGGAATCCTCAAGTAAAGAAATATTAAACAGATAACTTAGTATATTATTTAATTCTGTGGAGCACAGTTTAATTAAACTTCTGGAAATCCTATCAAAACCACTTCATTATTTGCTCTTAAGAGAAATGATAACATTTTTTATTTCTTCTGGAGTAGCTAAATTTACAGGCATAGTATCGAATTATTCTTGGAAGCCTGTATTGACAAAATCCATATCGCAGTCACTGAAAGACTGGTGGTCAGCTTATCAGCAACAGATAAAAATGTTTATTAAATTCGTCAGCAATTGGAAAATTGGATTCTGCTGAATTTTGCTTGATATAAATGTCTTTACTGGCATGATTATTCTTCCCTGTTTCGTTTTTAACAATGTCCCATATTGTCTTAATTACCAGAGTCATGAATCTTATGTTTGAAGTACATATTTTTCGATTCTTTAATAATTTTTTTCAGTATTTTGCACTGCTGCTTGTAATGTGTTTTAAGATTAGCATTGTGACTATTCCTGGAAGTCATATATAACTTTATTTTAGAAAATGTTCTAATGCTCACAGTTATCCGTGTTATTTTTCTTTCCCAAGAAGTGCAACACCTTTTTATGGGGAAGCCACTTTCAAAGTAATTTAGGACAATGCTACTAAAAAGTTGTATTTTTCATTCATACCTTGTGCACTGTAAACATGTTTATAGCTTGTAGTGTTAGGGCGATTTCTAAAATAACTATTCTTATTTTTAATAAATACACTAATACAACTTATTGAAAATAATTATTATTACTCTAACAAGTAATTGTGGAAGAAATGGCCTACAATAATCACATATTCTAAAATAACTAGTTGATTCATCATTTGTTACTTGCTGATCCTTAAAAGCATTAGGCCTACTCTCTGAGCTATTTCTTATTAAAGCGTGGCATCATTAATAGATGTCTTAATGTGTAACTGAATTTTGAGGTAACTAGGAAAACATTATCTATTGCTGAGTAACTATTATTCTATTGGGAAAATTAACTACCTGATTCAGATTGCATTAGCTGACTAATTATTCCAACATAACTTTACTGCATAACTTATTTAAAAATCTACATTAAAATCACCACACAAGACTGTTTTAGCTGTTTTTCTGCTTAAAAATGATGATGAGAGTTCAATTTGCCTCAGGAAAATACCAAAGTTACCAGAGGGTGCTCTGTATACAGTTTATATTACAAAATTTGCATTATTGAAATTTAACCATGTAGCACAAGCTCCAAAAAATTGATGAAGACAATACTTGCTATCATTTATATCATCAAAACTATAACCATTTCTAATATAAGTGAGAACTCCTCCTTTCTCCAAGTTAGCTCTACAGTAGTGACAAGCTAAATTAAAAAGTCTTTTATATTTGACAAACCTATGCACAGGGGTGGATTCAGGATTTTGCTTTGGTAGGAGGCTTGAGCAGACTTTGGTTTGTTGGGGGGCTTGCCTTCAGTGGATTTTGGCTTTGGGGGGGCTCAATTTGGGAAAAAGGTAGTATTTATAGTGCCTTTGGGCCTCGAATCTGTAGAGCTAAAAAAAAAACATCCAAAATTACAATGTCGGAAGTAGACCTAGATACTTTTGGGGGATTGAGCCCCCTAGCCCCCCCCCCCTGGATCTGCCCCTGCAGGCTATGCCTGTAGTTATATGGTGTTTAGACAAGCATAAATATCAATTCTATTAAAAGCATTCAATTCATTTATATGAACCAGCAGTTCATCCACTTTGCTTGAAAACCTCTGATATTTGCTGTAGTATATTAATACAGTTTTTAATTTCAGTTTCTGAGAAATCATTAGTGCTTAAACTAACTTCTGTTAATACTGTCTAGTAAGTCTTTACTTTTAAACATGAGCTACCCTAATCCCATTAACTACAGGAATGCTATTGTGAGAAGTGATTTCTCCAATTAAACATTTAGCTATCAAATCTGAAGGAACCCACTTTGTCTACTGCTAAGCTGCAAGGGCGTAGCCAGGATTTTGTTTAGGGGGGGGGGGGGCAGGCAAGAGAAAACTGATAATATGTATGCTAAAAAAACTTTTATTAATGTAATACATATATATTGTATTAATTGAATAATTAATTAATATTATTATATTTTAATTAATTATAATTTAATTAATTAGTATATATAATTATACCAATAATAATTTTCGAGCTACTTCATCTGCAATTTTATCACAATTTTCTTGTAAAAGTTTTCTGTGTACACCAAGCAGGTCAGTTGGATCTCTAGAATATTTCCATCTTATTTTTTCATAAGGTCTAGTTCTTTAAGATTTTCCATTGTCATACCCTTGTCTCCATAGTTTATACCATAGTGCGACTTCATAATCAAACAATTTTAACTTGTAGCATTGGCTGAAAAATCGTGATTTTTTTTTTTTTTAATCAACCAATGACTTACTTAAACTTTAGCTGGGATGTAGCTAGGGACTGCAATCCAGCAATGCGGGATCCGGCATCATTTGGCAGTCTGGCGGATCCAGCACCTAACTAAGCGGATCCGCAATCCGTAAAATGGGGTGAAAACATGTTTCAGTCTTCGTCACCGTGTCTCCCTGTCGTCACTTTCCGGTCCGACTCGTTCTTTACCGGTTGTATCGCCCCGTTTAACTGTATCCTTCAAGTTGACATTTGACTCACGGCAACAAATGTGTGTTGTGTGTTTGTGTTGTGTGCAGTACTGTAATTTGAGTTATGTCGTCCTATGGCAAAACTAGCTCCCAGATCGTACACACAGAAAAGATACAACTAGAGATGTTTCTGAGGAGTAAGTAAAAACAATACAAAAAGAAGGTTACAGCTATTGACAGATATTTCTTAATCTAGTGCATATATGATGTGTTAAAATGTTTTTCTCATAAACTGAACTTCATTGTATTTCAGTTATTTCTTTTCAAAAAGTGGATTTCTATTTCCTAATTCTGCTAATTCTATAAGATCTATGATGACAAAGTTTTCAAATGACATAATTGCTCAGTTTGAATATTTCAAGAAACAATTGCGAATATTTTCGTCGAATGTTTGATGAGTAGACGTCCAAAAAAAAAAAAAAAAAAAAAAAAAAAAAAAAAAAAAAAAATCACCTATATTTAAGGCGGGACCACACGCTTGCTAAACCTCGTCAAGCCGTCACAAATTGAAACGTGTTGATAGAGCGTTTAACTTGACTTGTGTAGGCTGGCACTTGTGGCTGATCCAATCGAGTGTCTGTTTTTTGGCACAAATCTAAGAAAGTTTGCGGCAAGTGCTTGTAAAGTGCCTACTCGTTTCTGCGGACTTGATACACTTTGTGCACTGACGGCGGACAGACATGCGTTCCTGTTTGTTGTGATAGAAGTGCCGCAGGAAAAATGAGTAATTGGTTCAACAACGATATTTCACATTCCTTGAATGCTAATATTCAAAATCAGCATATCTCTTCCGGCAGAAGTTATCAAGATGGCTCATAAAGAAGCGTGGACACCGAGCGTAGTGGGTGAGCAATTAACGCTCTGGCCTCGCATTCGGCAGGACGCCGGATCGAATCCTCATCCGGGCATTGAGATTTGCAGTTTCCATTGTTTCTCCAAATCACTCTAGACGAATGCCGGGATGCTTCCTTCAGAAAAAGGCCAAATCCGAATTCTTTCCCATTCCTTGCCCCATGTCCTTTCCCGCCTCTAATGACCTCGTTGCTGACAAGGCGTAAAGCCATAAGCAAAATAAAAAGTCATAAAGTAGCTCATTAAAGTTATTTTCCATAAATTTTCTGCAGTCAAAAAATAATTGATATAGACATTATAATACTGTAAATACAATAATTATTATACTATTTCAATTATAAAACAATAATTTCATATAGGCCCCTAATTATATTAAATGAAATACATACATGAAACTACATACTAAACATAGTTAAATGAATGAAATTATACCTGGAACGGTTTCTATGGATTTTTAACATCCACCATCTTCTTCGCCGCCTTTCTCGTTATATTTTCATTTTCGTTTAAATTTTTATGATAAATATAGGTTAAACAAAAATTTATATCCAACACAACATCGAAGTCCCTCACGCTTTCTTCTCCAAAACATACCAGCGCATTCGCAAGCGTGTGGCTGTCAATGTTCGGCTCCCCACAATTAACCAAGCGTTTGTAAAGGTTTGGAGTTTTCGGCAAGTGCCAAGCGTGTGGACCCGGGGTTATGTTCACCGCAAAGAAACACATTTTAATATCAGCTTGCTTAGAATACAGGGTTCGTGCACCACGGAGCCTTGCATCAGTTTGGTCAAGGAACGATTGACAGGCTTTGGTGTTGCTGTTGAAATTGCTGTTATCGGCAAAAGATCTAATGGAACAAGCGTCATGGAAAACGTTCTGCCTTCGTACCTGCAATTGTACTTTTCACACAGCACACAATTGGCAGTTGTCGATATTTTATACCCTTCCCCCCCCCAAAAAAAAACCACTGAAAGAAATTGAGAGCATAGAAAAAACTTTCACTCGGACGTAGACCACAAAGACCTGGACGCCACAATTGAAGCAAAAAGCGTGATCGTAGCACTGGATATTCCACATAGGTGTTCCCAGATATGATGATCTCAAAAAAGTGCAGAAAGTTGCTAAGTTTTTCAATTTTTTTTATTTATGACCATTTCAATCAAACCAACGAATGAGGAGGCGGAAAGGGCTTTCTCGGCTGCTGGCTATATATGAAATTCTTTGCAAATAAAGTGATAATTGGATATTTTTAAAGTGACAGAAAGTTCGAGTAACAAATTAATTAGACTATACTAGCAGAGGCAAGTAAGTCTGCAAGCAACAATGATTAAATTTTAATTTCAAATTAGTGGCTTTGGCATCTACAGAAAATTTATTTTCAGGAAGGTACCCAGCAACTGGGCTGTAACACAGTATGTAGCAGTATAGGTACGACCACAGAATGAGAAACAACTTGACCGTTGTACCGACCCAACTCATATCCGAGCACCTAGGACAAATATACTGTAAAGTCAAGAGTAATAAATATTTTGTCACAAATTAGCTCTTACATATCGACTTTTTCACAATCGCTTGATAGTAATAAACATAAATAAAATACATACGAATGCAGATAATTATAGTTATTAAATAAAAGTCGTACTTTTTGTATGTACTGTATGTAATACTATATTAAAAGCCATCGTTAGCCTTACGGAAAATACAAATTAATTACTTTAAAGAACAGATTATTAGCGCGCTCTCTGGTTATATCACAGTATAAACGATCGGATGCGTTGTGTGCGGGTCGAGTCAGCCTGAAATCTATCGATATTTAATCGCAGTTAAGACGGGATGTCTTTGTTCGAGTTGGCTCGCGCGGCACAGCGACAGTTTGTTGCCATGGATAACAAAAACGGCCGCCTTTTAATACAATTGTACGGTGACAAATTTTTTTGTGTAATAGCAAATGTGCAGCCTAATCAGACTCAGATGGTATCACCTCCATCACTACCACAACCGTCACTTGAAACTCCAATCAACGAATCTATAGAATCGCCAAATGACAGAATCAACATAATACCTTTTACCTAAGTAAGGAGTAAGTTCTCGTTAAGAATGGCAACAGAAAATTGAATAGCAATAAAAAAAATTAGTATTAAACGGTTGCTATTACCTTATCTTTGACCATTCTTTCAGAGCTTCGCATAGTGCGCCAGAAACATCTGTTCAAATAAATGATTGTTTTGACTCTCGAAAAAGGTAATGCAGGTTAGTACACGAGTCTCCAATTACTAGAAATCTTGAAGTCACAGCGTTTATCAGTAACTGAAATGCCTCCCGAAATTGAGTGCACTGGCTCAATTATTTATTTTAGAAACTCTATGATTGTCAATCTCGTAAAATTTGTTAATTATATCCTCGATGGTTTCATATCTAATGTCTTCCATGAGTTTCTCGCCACACTGTATTCAATTAAAATACAATTTCTATATCCACCAAATCATTTTTCGTTTAGGTTTCTAGTATACAGTGTGTCGGATCACAGTGAAAGTTGCGGCTATTCGCGCACGTGAAATGTCCACTGTGGCTTCACAAAAAGACAGTGCCTGGATAATCGGTTTGGCGCGCTCGAACATGGGTCGCGCAGCAGCCGCTCATACTCAATACGCAGCTTAGGGACCGTCCATAAACCACGTAGCTCCATTTTGGCCTCCTGTGAACCCCCCTCCCCCCCACGTAGCCCAACGTGGCTTTTGTCTCTCCCCCTCCCCCCAAGTAGCTTTTTCTCATAATGATTCCTGAAGTCATTTTTGTACTGTTTTCTCTTGTCAGGCTATCATAAATTACAAGCGGGGATAATAAAATGACGGAAATAATTATTCACATGCTTCTGTATGTTCTCTATCTTGATATGAATGAAAAGCTACGTGGCCTGGCTCGGAAATCCCCCTCTTTTAAGTAGCCCAGCGTAGCTTTCCAGCCAACCCCTCCCCCTCTAGACCGAGCCACGTAGTTTATGCACAACCCCTTAAGGCCGGTTCACACTGTGCGGTTTTCACCGCAGTAGAAACTTAACCGTCGCCGCCTACAGAATTTGAGGTGTTTACATATTCGGCGGTAGAACTGTTGCTGCTATTACAGCGGTAAAATTTTCGCTGCTATGAAGCTGGCAAAAGATGACGTGGTCGGACGTCAGTACCTTTCTTTTGATGAACTGAGTTTCATTTTGTTAATTTAATTAATTTGGTGTTTATTACTTCGTAGTTAAGTTTTAAAATTGTTATTTTGAAGGTTCCATAGCCATAGAATAGGAAAAGAAAAAGCCAAAGGAAAACAGAATATTTGAGGAACGACGACACCAAGTTTTTCAATTATTTTGGGATGTTTATTTCAACAGTTGCTTGCGAAACTTAAGTACGGCATTCAAAGGAGGAATACCCAGTTGATGAATTGTATTTAACGTGTGGAAATGATGGCAATCTCCTTGAAGTAAGCAGATTTCTCATGGGCCTACTATAAATAAACATTTAATTTCATATAATTCCAATCCGCTATATTTATTTTATGTTAATTACGGTGAAAACTTCTTGAGGTGAATATGTATAGATGTACAAGAAAAGTTTGAAAAATACACTATGCCATATAATGGCTAAGACTTACATTTATTTGTAACTAATACATATACTTCACTGTGTAATCAAATCTCAGTGTTGAGTTTATATTGCTTTTATACTTACAAGCACAATCGACTAGTTAAACTTTTGTGATTAAATTGTAATCTGTTAAGTGTTTTAATAACTATTACTTTACAAAGAAAAATCGAAAGTAAATGGCGAAGATGATGCCGAAGTTACTGAACACCTTGTCTCACTGTATTCGTCACTGCTGTGTTAGAAGAAAAGAAGAAGAAGAAGAAAAAAAGAGGAAAAAATGTCGATCCACAGAATTTCGAATGTTGAAAGTTTTCCTTGGCAAATGTCTAAGATATGAGGACATAGTTATATAGTATTAAACATCAAAATCTTTCTATAAAATGTGATTCAACATTTTTCAACTTCTAGTTGAAGCTCTAAAAATTTATTTAAATACGTGATCAAAAGTTTACTATCCAAAGGCATTTTTCCTCATTTTTCATTTCGTCAAAATCATTCCTAATTTCAAGGCACACTTCTTTCCAAGCGTTCCTGGTAGCGTTCCGATCTTTAAAAGAATCTATAGTTTTATCTCTTAAAACTGCTAACGAAATGAGAAGATCAGTATCCATCATCACTTAACATACATTACGATTTTTAAATTCAAAAAATGTTAACTTTAACAGACTGAAAGCGCACAAGCGGTTAAAAAATCGCCGAGTGTGCAAGCGCCTATTTGACCACATGGGCCACTGTCTGGATGGGGCGGTGAAATTACCGTCGAATGTAGTGGCAGCGCACGGCTGCATACCTGCCGTCGACGGCAGCTCTGCCGTGGGTGTAAGCCCAGTGTGTAAGCTCCCATTTGATCCCTCGCGCCACTACTGGAACGACGGCGACGGAAAACTTTCCGCCGCGGCCGAAACCGCCCAGTGTGTAACCGATCTAAGAGTCGTCAGCAGCGCCGTACGTGGCCCGTTGTTCTGCCTCGCCCTCGCTAACGTCTGTTTTCCCGCAAATAGCAGTAGAAAGCAGGTTTAAATCGAACGAATTAATTTTTGAAAGTTACTTAACATTGTTTACTCTTCGGTTCGGCAGAACCCTGATCGAGCGCAAACCCGCGTCCAGCTAGGGGGGGGGGGGGCAGCTGCCCCCCCCTGCCCGTACCTGGCTACGCCCTTGCTAAGCTGTAGGCCATGCCTAATATAAACCCACCTATCAATAGCATCTACAGGTACCAGATGCCAGACATAAGAAGCCATTCCAGATTCACTCACCACACAGCAGAATGTATCTTCTCAGAACTGACATCATACTGACCTGAGTGTGGCATGTTGCTTTTGCTTCATACATAGCCAAAATCCTCATAGGTTTTCTTAGCTACCAAAAGGGTTACAATTTTGTCTGGCAGTTATGCAACTGGGGTTTCAGTGGATATATACCTCTGCTTTCACTGGCTCTGGTACAGTATTGATGAAAAAATTCTATCATTTTCACCCAAGAAAATAGTGTTCCTCAAGGGCTTACTTTAAGGTTTAACCAGGTTTACCATGGATATTAACAACTTCTGTTGTGTGGTATGTAATCATGTAACTATTCCTTGTTCATTGTGGACTCCTTCAGAGTACTGAGAAATAGTCATTAAGTACTCATTTTTAATTAAATATTTGAAAAATAACTTGTGCTTCATCTTTAAAAATAGCTAGGGTCTTTTAACTGTACTGACTCTAACATTAAGAAACTTCATTACAATTTTTAATTATACTATTAGCTCTGTTGGCCTCATCATTGGCCAGAGAGTTGCATGTTAGATGCACAAGGACTAGATCTCTGAAATCTCTCATAATTTTTAAGTATCTGTGGCTATGTAAGACTGGAGACTTTCCCGGAGAATGCTTCCAATGAAGTCTTCACGGGTGTATTGCTGGATTGTTGCAGTACACCTGTGAAGACTTTATCTGTGGCTAGTCATGTGGTTCTGACTGCTTCTGTCTTTTTACAGTCCACACTTGATTATGGCTGCTATTTAAAGGTTGTGGACAGTTTCAAAAATACAGATATTAGGCTGGCTGTGTCCCATTGCAAGTGTATCTGTTGAGGATTTTTTTTTTTTTTACTCCTTGTCAAGGTCATTAGAGGTGGGATGGGATTGAGGACAACAAACGGTGAGGAGTTTAGCAATTTCCTTTTGAAGGAAGCATCCCAGCATTCACCTGGAATGATATGGAGAAACCATGGAAAACCTAAATATGGATGCCCGGACAGGGATTCAAACCCACATCCTCCCAAATGAGAGGCCATAACATTACAGCTCACCCACCACGCAGTTTGAGGCTGGTGAACAGCCTTTTGGCATCAGTTGTATATCTTCACATTGTAACATTTGGACATTTATTCTCAGCACCTGTTGATAGAAATGTGTTGATGTCATCTATTTACACTATGAATTGTCCTTATCTAATATGCACAGAAACACTAATCCTTTCAGTAAGTATTGATACAGTTCATTAGAAATTCTATAGGTAATTTACACACTTTGTTTTAATAACCTTAACTGATTTTGTATCTAGTTTTAAATTTTTGTCACTTTGTTGGTTTTATTATATTTTCTTACTTCTGCTTTGAATTTGACTCATTTCTTCCCAGTCAGACTTAGCAACATTAGAATCATTTTCAGCACAAAATTTTGTGGAAAGGTACAAATGATCTAAATATGAAATGCTCAGTGAAACCCCAAAACAAAAGCAGTTACATATTAAATATAGTACATAAATGGGACAATAAACCTTTTTGACAATATGCAGGAGGTGAAATACTTCTGCTGCAGTACATAAAACAAATATCAGACTATATATTGCAGCTCTTATTTTGAACCTTTCCAGTGGGAGACAAGATGGTAGCTAACATAAATACTTCCAAGGAGAATATTACAGTTTCATGTGGAGATCATGAAAGATTATTGTTGTTTCTATTAATAATTGCACTTTATCTTATGTAATAGTTGCAATTTTCCCACATACATTTCAATACTTGAATTTCTATTTAAATTTGTCTGCTAGACAATTCTTCAATACCTGTATTGATAATTTATTCCAGTCCCTGACTCCCATAATTTCAGCAGAAATATATCCCATTAGGACTAAAGAAACTGAACAAATTTGGTTTCCCATTGGATACTAAAATGTAAATTATTGTTTGTCAGTTTTATTATGATGCTGGTATGCCATAATCTGAAAGAAAGGTGTATCAAATTTTATATCATTCTATTACAGTGACAGGCTTATTAATAATGGATTATAATGGAAGTCTGCTTCCAGATATAAGATGCAGCAACAAAGTGAATAAAATCAGAGCAATAGAATGTTGCCCATTAAATTAGGGAAAGTCATGGGAAGATATAAAATGGTTCTTATGCTCTGTCACACAGTTAATCGTGATGTTTATATGTAGGTACCTAATGTAATGCAATGGTGGAAGTTAGTTTGAAAACTCTTTTTTGAGATAGCTTAGTTTAGTTTCACCTTTCTTCATTATAAGAAGTGTTCTATCAAAAGTGTCTTACAAGAAGTTGCACAACAAAAAAGATACATATTTAAGGCTCTTTTAATACTGAATTTGAAGTAGACATTAATGAGAGGCCCTCTTCTATTCACTCAGTCAGATCTAAATAATTTAGTATATT
This sequence comes from Vandiemenella viatica, assembly GCA_031002005.1. Lineage (NCBI taxonomy): Eukaryota > Metazoa > Arthropoda > Insecta > Orthoptera > Morabidae > Vandiemenella > Vandiemenella viatica. The sequence continues at coordinate 236,966,117 of CM061921.1, read as the reverse complement.
ATCTGGGATCGACAGAGAATAAAGCATAGCTCCTAGGATCACGACTACGTTTGTTAGCACTCGGTACACCCCTTATATTTTACAGAAAATTGTTCTTGATACTCACACAACATTTTTCACAAGATACTTTAGTGTACTGCAGTGATGTACAATGTTTTATGGGTCAGCTCAACATTCTGTATACACCTTGTGACTGGAGACATTGATTGATCTAAAAGAAGCCTGAAGGCAGTTCTGCTGCACAATGATAACATGTATGCCTCAATGCCTGTTGGGCATTCTAGGCACCTGAAGGAAATGTGTGACATTATAAAGGATCTTCTTACTACCATTCATTATGAGGATCACAATTGAATGCTGTGTGGTGATTTGAAAGTATTGGGTATGCTTCTAGGACAAATATCGGAATGTATAAAGTTACCCTGTTTCATCTGTCAGTGGGATAGTCAGGCTTGTGGTAAACATTGGGAGCAAAAAACAGTGGCCCCAAAGGTTGGAATTGGTTCCAGGCAACAAAAATATCAAGTGCAATCCTCTAGTGCAGCAGTTCTTTTGTACAAAGGCTATACTATCAACAAAAACAAGAATTGATAATACATAAAACAACAAACATATTATAGACCGTGAGGCAGCTGCGCTGACCATCACCTCATTAAGTTGACTGCTGAAATTCCATGATTAGAAGTAACTCAATCAGCATATTAAAATGTAACTCATCTGCCAAGTCGATTTTTGGTGGAAACCACCTGCAGACCTGATTTTAATGGTTGATTGGTAGGTGAGTGCTGAAATTCAATGATTAGAAGTAACTCAATCAGCATATTAAAATGAAACTGGTCTGCCAAGTTGCTTTATGGTGGAAACTACCTGCAGACTCAATTTCAGTGGTTGACTGGTAGGGGTGTGCCCAAATTCCATGATTGTAAGTAACTTGATCAGCATATTAAAATGCAACTGGTCTGCCTAGTCACTTTTTGGTGGAAACCACCTGCAGACTTGATTTTAGTGGTTGATTGGTAGATGAGTGCTGAAATTCCACGATTAGAAGTAACTCCATTAGCATATTAAAATGCAACTGGTATGCCTAGTCACTTTTTGGTGGAAACCACCTGCAGACGTGGTTTTAGTGGTTGATTGGTAGATGAGTGCTGAAATTCCATGATTAGAAGTAACTCGATCAGCATATCAAAATGCAACTGGCATGCCTAGTCACTTTTTGGTGGAAACCACCTGCAGACATGATTTTAGTGGTTGATTGGTAGGTGAGTGCTGAAATTCTATGATTAGAAGTAACTCGGTCAGCATATTAAAATGCAACTGGTCTGCCAAGTCGCTTGTTGGTAGGAACCACCTGCAGACCAGATATTATGGGTTGATTGGTAGGTGTTTTATTGCACTAAAATGTATAAAAATATGGAAGATTGGGAGCAGGGAAACATAATGGTAAACTTATCAGTCAAAACCCAGGATGGGGTATGAAGGTGTTTTCCACCAAGATATGACTTGGCACATCAGTGGAATTTTAATTTGCAAATCAAGTTTCAACTAATCCTGGAATTTCAGATGCCTACTTGATGAGGTGATGCTTTTTGCAGCTGCCTCTTGCTTTATTACAAAGATAATGAAAAATACATTTAATTATTGTCAAAACACAACTTAACAATCAATTAGATTTCTGGCACTGGTGTTTACTGATGAGGGCATCGATATCAGGGTTAATACTGGTTAATTTTAACTTTAAGTCACTTTCTACACATACAATACAATACAATACATTGATTTTCCAATTATACCAATATAAGAGACTGGCTCTGTGGGTTGTGGAAAGTTGTCAGTTTACAGATACACAATTGTATATAAAAACAATTCATACACCAGAAGATGCACAGCCATAGCTTACATGGTGCATTAATTATCTCAACAACATTTACACAAATTACTGGCAGTTTATTTTGTAGATATGTTAGAAATAAATTCTTCTACAGAGTAGAAGGAGTTGTCAATTAAAAATTCTTTTAATGTTTTCCTGAATTTATTCTTATCATCTGCTAGACATTTAATATGTGTTGGAAGCTTATTGAAGATATGAATCTCTGAAATCAGACCCCTTTTCAAACAAATGACGACTTGTAATCCTTGTGAAGATCATTTTTACTTCTAGTGCCATAATTGTGTATTTTACTATTTATGTCAAACAAAGTATAATTTGTGACTACAAAAGACATTAATGTGTATATATACTCAGCCACTAATGTTAAAATCCCTAACTTCTTGATCAGCTGTCTACATGAAGTTCTATCACTACACCCACACATAATCCTTATTACTCACTTTTGGACTCTGAAAACTTTGTCTCTATGGGTAGTATTGTCCCAGAATATTATTCCACATGACATTAAGGAGTGAAAAAAATCAATTGTCTTGGCATTACATTTAATAACTAGCTGAACTGGGCAGACCACATTGGACAGGTAGTAGGAAAATGTTTCAAAATCCTAATCTTGATAGAGAGAGTGATGAGGGGATGTACTAAAGAAGTTAAAGAATTGGGTTAAAAACTTTGGTCAGACCATTGCTTGAATATGGTAGTGTAGTATGGGACCAACATTTTGAGTATCAAATACATGAGTTGGAGAGGGTGCAAAGAAGAGCTGGTAGATTTGTTTGTGGAAATTATCGCAAATTGCAATCAGTAACAGATATGATAAAAGAGCTGGAATGGGACTCATTGGAAGACAGGAGGAGGGTGAAAGGGGCCATGAGAGTGTACAAAGTGCATATTGGTGATGAGGCATGGAAAGATATTGGTGTAAGAATTAAAAGTAATGCATGGAAGGGAAAAGATGACCATGACCACAAGCTGGCACTCAATTTCAGGCACAAGGGTGTGGGAAGATTCTATTTTTTTAGGTAAGGGTGTTAGGGATTGGAATGGGTTACTGAAAGACATGATGAATAATTTGCCAAAAATGTTAAAAGAATTTAAAGTTTGAAAAGGGTAAATGTAGGTGGGTGCAGAAAAGGAGGAAGATGGGTGATGGGTGTTTAGGGAAATTGCCACCGGAGCATACGGTCCATTGCAATTTTAATTAAATATTAAAATAAACTAGCTGCCTCATACGGAAATCACCTATTAGCTGAAATTGTACGAATTACAAATGTGGCTGTACCTGATTGCATTAGTAAGGCAGAAACATGTACCATCCAATTTAAATTATGATCAATGAGCAAACCTAGAAATTTCACTCTACCTCTTGAATGGACTGGCCTGCAAATTTTATGTCTATACACATAGTGTATTTCTGTATTTGTTTTTCAAAAACCATGAAGAAGAAAAAGCTAGTTTACACAAGTAGGTTGTGTTGAATGGCATCAAGAACTTCATAGCTAATTTAGAGATTTCTAGATACTCTGCCCATACATTCATCCAGAAGGAAATTAAGGATTTTTCCTTGAAAATTGTCTTTAAAGAACAATCACAAGATAGCTCTATTAGTGAGTTGTCTTCAGCTGATAAGAGTTTTGGGCCTTTCAAATGTTCCTCTTCAAAAGGATTTCTTATCTTAAAGTAACCATCATCAATTTTTTGAGAGTAGCTCCTAAAACAATTATTAGTAAATGAATATAACACTTTTTTATTTTTTAACACATAACAAAATTTAAAATCCTTATGGGTACTTGAAATAAAGAAGAAATACTATTTGAATATAAATGAGGTTTACAACTTACTTATAATTTACTGGAAAAAAAATAAAAATTACCTGTGTGCAGACGCCAAGGCTTCAAGGTGCTCTTTGATGACATTTGCAGTTTCCTTGTTCACTTTTATTTCGTTTGATTCAAGAAAGTCATGCAAGACAGGAAATGTATCAAAAATATTTTCTTCTGCTTTGCAGGTCCATCGTTTGAGTTTTTTAATCATTACATCAACTTTGTCCTGGACAGAAAACCTGTGGATATCCTTTCCTTGCATTGTCAGGTTCATTACATTGAGTGCATTGAAAATATCACCCAAATAAGCAAGACATTTTAGCCAGTTCTAATCACAAACACATTCAATAAAGTATCTTATGGATTTATGGTCACTTTGGTGCTCCAATAAAAACATTCTTAATTCATCATGAAGTTCAAATAATCTCAACACTACTTCACCTCTCAACAGCCATTGAACTTCACAGTGAAGGATAAGTTGTTTGTATTCACTGCCCATGTCGTCACACAACACACCAACCAATCTTGAATTTTTAGGCCATGCTTTGATAAAGTTAACAATTTTCGCAGTATCGTCCAGAGTTTTGTTTAGCCACCCATCCAAACCTTATACTGCCAGAGCCTCTTGATGAAGTCAGCAATGACTCCATTGCACCAAAGAGGTCATTGACTTAACTTTGACAACTAAACGTGAATAAATTCTAGATATAGCACGGGAACCACCAGTAGTAAAATCTACACATTTTGACAAAACAATTTCATTTTTTTTTTTTTTTTTTTTTTTTTTTTTTTTTTTTTTTTTTTTTTTTTTAAGTGTCAATACATTTAGAAATTTCCTCTCCCATAGTTCTTGGAGGCAACGACTTGCAAAACAACATGTCCTCTTCAACAGAATTGTTGAACTCAATACGAACAAAAGATAATAAATTTGCCTGACCAGCAACATCTGTGCTTTCATCAATTTGAAGTGAAAAATAATCACTTTGCTTCATGGTTGAAATCATTGTTTCCTTGACTAAACTAGACATTTCATTGATTCTCCTTCTTACAGTAGTGTTTGATAATGGGATGTCACTTATTATTTTTGACATTTTTCCATCAAACAAAATATTAGATATTATTTTTGATGCAGGTAAAATAATTTTCTCACCTAATGTGTGAGCAGCTCCCTGCTTTGCTGTTAACAAGGATAACTGGTAAGACACTTTGTTAGTTTCTTTGTTTTGTTGGCCTGACACTGACTTTTTCATTGTAGATTTGATGGAAAGATAATATCATTTTTTATTTTGTGTATTCAGGATGCTAGGTTGACATATGCCTGTTAAATTTTGATGGCTTCATACTTTCATTGGACAAATTTTCACAAAAAATCATGCACTGAGGTATTGGCTCCTCTTCAGTAACCAATAACACAAACCCGTATTTCAAATAATCCGGGTTATACTTTCACAGATATGTCTTTTGCTTTTTCGCGCTGCCTGCATTGTAATTACAAATACTTGGTTTTGGTTTTGTTACATTTTCAAACTTATTATTACTAGCCATAAAGGGTTGAAGTTTCCTCACCATTTGGATACTCTTTTGCGGCATGATCCATTCTTCAACCAACTTTCCATAATCACATTAAATCTACTCTCAATCAACAAAATGCAATAAATAACTCATACCTATAAGCAGAGAAAGACTATTTCAATCAAAGACTTTGGTTTCAAATCGAGAAGAAAATGATGATGAGAGATGTAAAACTGCAGGTGGTTTGCGTGTACATCTCTGCTTTAGAGCAGGGCGGGAGAGGTAGTGTTCAGGAGTTGCCACAACAATTGTGTGATTGCTACCACTGCTATATCTCATGAGGTTATTGCATAATACTGGCTGATTGTTTAAGAAACCTTTTTTTTTTTTTTCTTACACAAAGTTTTAATTTAAGCCGACAGAATTTATGATTAGTGCACTTGCAAAATATCATGTTATATTTTTTAAATAGATAAAATAAAAGATATATTTTTGTGGCAAAAAACCTTGATTGTTCTGTGACCCACCAAAACTCACACCATGCCCCACCAGTGTGTTGCGACCCATAGGTTGGGAACTGCTACTCTAGTGGAAAGAGACAGAATACTCTTACTACTCTGCACCTCAAACTGTGCATAATAATACAGTTTGTCAATGCATTACCTAAGTGTAGTAATTGTATCAAATATGTATGTAACAAGTTCCCTAACCCGTCAGATCAGTGGCGGCCGAAGTGATTTGATCAGGTAGTGACAACAATAAAATGTTTCGACGGTTTACTGGTTATTGAAGTGAAAAGTGCCTGGAAAAACAGCTCAGAACGACATAAAGATTTGTAACCTGTGAAAGTCTTTATCTGCAATTGCTGTCGGATTAAAGTAAAGATATCGAAATAAATGAAAGAAAAATGTTTTGAAATTGACCAAACATTTAGTGATTTGCCAAAAACCGACAAGTTGATCTACAAGCGGTGCTGTATTACCCAATAGGTAGGACTAGACACGAATAGGCAGTAGCCTGGAGCCCCTGAGTTTTGAAGACCCCCTGAAGTTCACTTTTTTTCACTAAATAAAAATAATAAAAAAGATAATCATCCAAAATAAAACAATAAAAGTAATATGAAAGGCATGAAAATTATTATTTTTTGTTTCATTGCAGTGTACGATAAAAAGATTAAGTTTCAAAATATCATAAATTGTAAAATTCGTTTGTTAACAATAAAAATATGATAAATTCTATTAATTATCTATAAAACCTTTTTCTTTGTAGCCTACTTATAAAATACAGATAATTATTTTCAAAATTTTTAGAGTGCCTAGGGCCTCATACTTTCTTATCCGGCACTGCCTTTGATGACCACGACGACAATGAAATACATTTCACTTCAGAATCTTTTCCTCTTACGTGCATTCATAAACTCACGTAATTCTCCCTCTGAGAATCTACATATGCCTGCTTGCATTGACAAATTGTCCAAGCCAGCGTATCCAAACTTTTTTCGTCCCTAGGAGAAGTAAAATTTCAAAAAGAATGCTGCGGGCCTCTAACTCACAAGAGCTATTCCCCCCCCCCCCCTTTTTGTTTCAGCCGAGGATTACGCAACTTCAATTCCTCTTCTGAGTTTTCTTTTTCCATCGCCAGTTACCTCCACAGTTTTTCCTCTGAATAGTTCCGTCTTTAATGTCTTCCACCCTGGGCCTAATTTTATTTTCCATATTGTTATTATTAACATCTCGGACATTATAACATAATAAATCTAAAACCATGTTTTGAATTCCTATGAAAACGCAGATATAAAACTTTATGTGAGCTATCAAAAGTTAATTACATGTTAATCAGACCAAACCAGATAAATAATGTTACTACAGTCTGGATTACAGTATACCACCAGCCTATATGCATAATCTAAAATACCTCTTTTATTTTTGTTTACTTCACTATTCGCTTTAACACTCATACCACCTACCGCGGTTCCTCATAGCCATTTAAAATTCTTAGTAAACCGTCATTTACTTAATCTCTAGATGAACTGCGCTCTTTCTGGTGCCATATGGTTGCCAGGTCATTGAAATATTCAAAGTTTTTAAAAAAATTGGGCATACGAATATGGTCTCAAAGTTTATGATGATATGCCTGTGGAACTCCTAAACTGTGTTCGCGGACCACCAGTAACCAGTGAACCACAGGTTGAGAAGCAGATGCTGCGCTCTACCGGCAGTGTTACTAACTTTATCGAGCTGTGTGTGACAGAACAAAGTTGTCTCCATTCGCCACTAACAAAGCGAACCCCAACCCCTGAATATTTCCACGAAAATGCTACAGCGCAAGCGCGATTGGTGACACACTGCCAGTGTCTCCACAACAGCGAAATACTTCACTGATGTGGCCAACAGATGGAGTTCAATGTTTTCCTTCCTGTCATAAGTTAACGTAGAGTAGAGAATGCCGCATTTATAAATATTTATTTTTCTTTCACTACATTTATTTTTTAATTTATTTATTCTTGATTGGAGGTGGTGACAAGTCACACTGTCACTACGCCTAGAGCCGCCACTGCGTCAGATGCTAAATTGAAAGTGGGCCTGTTCACTGGTCACGATAATCAGAAACTAAATCTAGATGAAGATTTCCTTCATTCAGTGAATGCCTTGGAGTAAGAACCATGGACTGCCTTTAAGTGTGTAATTCAAAACTTCCTGGGAAACAACCATATCCAAGAGTATATTGACATAGTGGAGAACATGCTGATGAAATTGAAAATGCTGGGGTGCTCAATGAATTTGAAGTTACACTTTTGTATTTGCACTTTGACATTTTTTCTCCAAACCTGGCTGCTGTAAGTGAGGAACAGGTGAAAGATTCCACCAGGATATCAAGGATATGGAATGATGATACTAGCAAACTTGGGATGTTAGGATGATGGGCGACTACTGCTGTATGCTTCACTGTGAGCACACAGAAATGCCCCATAACAGGGAAAGCAGGGGCTATGCCATGACAACTAAAAAAGCATGGAATAATGAAATCCTCTTAGGTGTCCAGCCGGATAGTGTTGTATAAACACAATGTTTCAACAGCTATCTCTGCTGTCTTCATCAGGTTTCAGGTGTCTTCTAACTGTTGCAAGCTGACTGTCACCGTGTAGACTAGGCAGTGCATTCAGCATGTGACAGCTAGAAGACACATGAAACCTCATGAAGACAGCAGCTGTCAAAACTTCATGTTTATACAACACCATCCGGCTAGACACCTGAGAGGATTTCATTGCATCATTCCGCCAGGAAAGTATTCACTCACACAAAGCATGGAATGAGTGAGATTAATGTATGTTTTGTATAACATTCTCTGTATGTATATTTCAATATGTTGTTGCTTTAAAATTGTATTCTCCTTCAGCATGATTCATGTGACACACACTCATACATATATATACTACTTCAAAAAGTGATATCAATATTGGCAAAGTATTCAATTTGTGCCAAAACTGTGGGTTATACAACGTTTTGAGTATTATTTTCGAATTCAGGAGGCAGATATACATTAAGAACACCTACTTTTGCTAAAAAAAAAAAAGTTTTTTCACTGTTGCGTAGTGCAATTTGAGGGTTCCAGAACAAATTTCACATGAGCCTTGAAATTTAATATTAGGTTTATATTTCGTTTTGATATTTACCCTGGTAACAATTTTAACTGATTCCTTATCGATGTATAAATAGGATTTGTTTCCAAGTATCAATAAATTTTTTGAAGTGATCAGTATTCAAATACATGTACTGCAATCCCGAATAAAATTCTTGCTCAATCTTCATGCAGTGCCCTACATTATTTCATTTTCAGTTATATATTCTGGTATTTGTACTTAAAAGTCGATTTTATCCAAAGTCTTCAATACTAAAGTTTGCATATTGGGGAGGGGGGGGGGAATTTCAAACTACCTTTAACAGCATTTCTTCTGTTTTTTCAGTGTTAGTTAGGCCACAAAAAATCGATATTAATGATGAAAATTAAACAATCTCTGGATGTAACAGCTTTAATTAAAAAAAAATAAAAAAATAAAAATGAGACTTGAATGCACAGTATGAAAAATAATGTATTTCTCTAGTTTTTATCCAGTTGTACAGCTATTTTCAATTTTGATTCTAGCTATTTTAGTTTCTATTTGAGCTTTTTTGTGATAAACTAAGGATTTTTTCAATTCTTTACTTTATTTTATTTATTTTATATACCATTGACTAAACATTATTTTACATAGTTCTTTTTCTTAAGTCCAGCCTTCCATTTGTAGCTTGATTGACCTCTTTAAGTAGTTAACCATTGTTTTACTATTTTGATATAGATATTCAGAATAAAGTTGTATGGTACCTAGATGTGAACAAATCCTGGATTGACAACAACCATATTTTATTTTTGAGAATTTCAATTTCTAATTCCTTACATTTATTTCTTTTATGTATTTGCTTTAAATAATATGTTTACCAAATTTTATTAATACTTCCGGTATTGGCAGTGTTAACTCATTCTCATTATTTTTGAAATCTCTTTGGCATAGAAAATCATTTGTTACACCGGGTAGATGTGTTTGATTATGTACAAATTATAATGAAATTGTGATGTTATTTCTGCTGTAGATGATGATGAAGACTAGCAGCACAAGTCATTTTCTCTAGTGTGGATAAAACAAGTTTAATATTTTGCTTCTGGAAGAAAGAGTTTATTCACTATGTGATTTAGTTATTGCAGATTTGCTTTAAGTTTCTGAAATTTGTATGTTGTGTAACATAGTTTGACTGAAAAATCGAAAACAGTTGTCTGTCTGTGGACTTGTTGTTCTTGCTAAAGCTTACCTGTATTCTGACTATGTGGGCTATTCTACGACCTGTTTATTATTTTTACTATTGTTACATTTTTTTGCCTAGTTGAATTTCGTCATACCAGCGATTTGGCTGCATATATTATGTATGTATAAGTTGTTTTGCATTTCTGCTGGGCATTAATAGATCCACAATTAAAGTATATATAAACAGATATAAACAGTACATTGTAATTTCAAAATAAAAAAAATTGTCTGTGTTTTTCCTAACAGTAAAAAAATTGCTGTAACTTATGTTTTTTTTAATAAAAAAAAAAGATTCCTGTTGTGTAGTAATTTATTTAATGGATATTTGAGACCTGATATAATGTTTTAAAAGAAGTTGTAAAATTTTTGGTTGCTTAACAATTTATGTTCTTATTTTTAGCTGTGTATCTTCACTGCAGTGTGCTAACTACAACAAAACACAAACACATGTGAAAAGAGATACAATTTTTTTAGATAGATTGAGTATAATGTAAAATTTGTAAGTGTTAAATGGTTAATTTTATTCTTGTTATCTCACTGTATGATTTGGTCTTTAGCAACTATAGTCAACAGTCTGTATGGTGAAAATTTAATCATCTTTGTTAAAAGACCTACAGCTTTAGAGTTAAACAGGTTTAAAATGAGTGGATTTTTTATGACTATGCTCTTTCTAAATTAGTTAAAGGTGATTCTACTTGTCTATGTTTTACAAAAACATGCAGCATGTATTTTTATCCTATGACCATTATGATGTAGGCTGTTCCTCTCAAAGTTTACCTTAATTACTAATGGTCTGGATACTTTAGTAGTGATTTCAAAGTGTGCTTTGATGAAGTTCTTTTTATATTGTGTAAAAATTTTCCATGTGTTATTCTAATACAACGGATTGATTGGATCATTTGCTAACATCAGATCAGATGCTTATTATTGTGTTAAATGACATTGGCTGTGCAGTGATTTGTATTTCTGTTGTTTTTTTTATGGTGTGCAGTGAATCGTTTTTATCAGAAGAAGGAAAATAATTAGAGATATGATTCTAATAGCTGCTTTGCTAATATGGATGTCATTTTTCAGATATTGTATTAGCATGCTTTTAGAAAATTGGTTGTATATTTGCAATGAGATGTTACTTTTCTATCAGAGATGTTTGACAGATTGTATTACTGTAGCAAATATAATGTGAGTACGTTCAGTTCACAGGAACATACATATGGCTCCTGCAATTGGAGTCTGCTACTGATTTTAAAAAGTATGCTACAAAAAATTGAAATATTTTTAATTTTATGTACCTTTTAAAGCTATCAGAACATTTCTATTATTCTTAAAATTGTATTGTCGATGTCTGCACTGAAGGAGAGGGAGAAAAATACAAATACAGTGATCATTTCCTCTAAATTGTAAGGTCACAAACTACTGACCTGGAAATAATTCTGTTTCAAATATGTTGATATATTAAGTTCTGCTACTAATGACAGAATTGCAAAAATGCAGGTTACTACCAGCTATTTGATTCAACGTAACTTGTTTCAGTATAGGAGATCATTAGTGTTAGTAATGAAAATATTATTTTCCTTAAAACATTAAATTGTGGAGTATGAATTTCTATCTCATTTTCACAGTTTCAGTGGGGTCTGATATCTCAGGAAAACTATGCTGGTAAAGGTTTTTTTTTTTTTTTTTTTTTTTTTTTTTTTTTTTTTTTTTTTTTTTTTTTTTTGAGCTAAATAAAAGAAGACATTTATCTTTTTTGTTATATTTACATTAGATTATTATCAATGTATTGCTGTGTAAACATGATGTTTTCTTGTTAAGCTGTATTACACAAATGCTTTAATCCTAGTAATAAGCAGTAAGTTTAAGTTCATTCTTATTTTCAAAATAAACTTTCTCTCATGTTACCAAAAACTATGCAGCTTATTATGAACTACTATAACATTGAGTCTTGTAACAATACTTGACAATATTTCATCATTTTTAAATATGGAAGTTTTTTGGTAGTACTGCTGATCTCAGAGTTTAAATTTATCATCCCCACAAGAATGTTTTTTAAATATTTAGAGTACCGGTATTTAGTTCTTTGGCAATATAACAGTGCCCTTTGGTTTTTGTTTCTATAATTTTAATTGTGACTAGTGCAGATACTCCCAGATACCCTCAAAAAACTGATCTTGACCTTTTGATATTTTTTGGGCTCATGGGAATATTTGACAACACACTTTTATTTTTGACACAACTTCTGAGTTAAATGCAATCTATGCATAAAAATCGAAGGAATCTGTCAGATAATTTTCATTTAATACCTTATAAAATAAAAAGTTGTGAATTCTCTACCATTTACTCCAATGGTTTTTTTTTTTTTTAGCAGATATGAATAAATAAAATATCTCCTCATAAGGATCACATGAACATCAGCTGCCTGATTACTCTGGAAGCTTCATATGAATCATGAGAACAGGGGGCGGGGGGCTAGAAGCTTTCCATGACTAGAACCAAACTTGTTCCATCTAGAGCATATTATTATTATTAACCACAATCGATCTCATACCCCAATGGAAATTTCCCTATACACATCCTTACAACTCAAACGTATTTTTACCTTAAAATCCTTTCCAGTCTGAGGTATATTGTTTATAAGGGAGTTGAAGAGACAGGAAAACAGAGGATGAGCATAGGAGAGAGTCACTCTCTCTTGCATCCCATATTAGTTACTGGAGTGATGAAGGCCTATAACCACTGCCGAAGAAGGCCATACCCAATAATTTTTTGTAATTAAGTGTGTTTTTTTCTATGATGCTGTGTTCTCTACAAGTTCTAAGCTTAGGTATTTGTTTTGAGTCTGGTAATCCTTTTAACAAGGACTTGTCAAATATGAGAGGAAAAGACAAATATAGTGAACAGAAGGTACATGGGGAACTTTTTACTTACAGTTTTATTTTTAACAAAGGGGATTCAAATTTAAAACAATTAAAATTTATGTAATTTAAAAACTTTTTAGAATTGGCTTATATACAGAAAAAATGCTAACCTACTCAGTTGTTTAGCTACCAGGCTCAATGTTATATGTGTGGCCAAAAAAAAAAAAAAAAATGGTACCTGGTCCACAACCCGAAGTTTGGCTGGATTCAGGCATAGTCAGCCACAGGTAGGATAGCCAATTCCGTTCTCTGGGACCTACAATCAGAACCATGGAATGTCCTGGTGTAGCTCATATAATCCAACATAGCACTTGAAAATTCTTACAACTCCCCCCCACGCCCCCACGCCTCCACCCCACCGCCCCCAGGATCTCAGGATCTGAAGCTGGGACCAGAGTCAGAAACTTTCAAAAAGTAAGTGCCTTAACCACCAATCTACCAGACTGCTCATAAATTTGTGTTAAACTTGAAATACACTGTGGTGAGGAAATGATGTTAGATATATGTTTGTATAAATGAAATATCACTTTTATAGATAGCTGAGACAGTGTTGAGAATGAAAAACATGCGACAGGGGACCCAAAAATAACCAGAATTTCTTTATAGAAAACATATACTTTATTGTTTTTCAAATACAACCTTAATCTCCTTCAAAGTACTTTTTATTAACACTTGTCCAAAAGTTCATTCCACTGTTGTAAGCACCTTTTAAATTCGTCCTCTTTCATACCTGCTAGCACCTACGACATTGTGTTTTACGTCTTCGACGTAAACAAAACGCTTTCCTTTCAAGCCCCGTTTTATCCTCAGGAACAAAAAGAAGTCCTAGGGTGCTGAATCTGCTGAATAGGGTGCGTGGGTAAAGGTAGTCATATTAATGGGGATAGACTACAACCTTGCCTCACACCCTTTTTAACTGATGCATGTCTGTCATGATTCTCTACTTTTATTATACCTACTTGATACTTATAAAGATTATAAAGTATGATTCTATCTCGGTATTTTAGCCCTGATTTCTTTAACACTATCAAAAGCTTTTTCTAAATCAACAAATGCCATAAAAGTATTTTTGCTTTTCTTGATCCGCCCTTCAAGTATTAATCTTAATGCCAGAATTGCTTCTCTTGTGCCGCGGTTTTTTTCTAAACCCAAACTGATCTTTACCTACCATCCCTTTTACTACACTTTCCATTCTTCTGTATATTATTCTGGTCAGTATTTTTGAAGCAAGTGAAGTTAGACTTATAGTGTGACAATTGTCACACCTGTCAGCTTGTGCTTTCTTTGGAAGTGTGAAGATGACATTTTTATTAAAATCAGTGGGAATCTCTCCTGTTTCATAACATTTTGATATAAGGATTAATAATCTTTGTGTTCCTTTTCCCCCTTGGGTTTTCAGAAGTTCTGAAGGAATCTCATCAATTACAACTGCCTTATTTGATTTCAAATCATTAAAAACTCTATCAAATTCTGTCCTCAAAACACTATTACCTAAGTCATCGATATCAACATCAACTTCTTTTTTTAATGCCATGTTGTTCATGTCATCTCCTTCATACAGTTTCTCTATGTATTCCTTCAATTGGTTATTTCTATCTTCTGAACTTAGAAGAGGTTTCCCATTGACAGTTTTAATGTTTATACCTCTTCTCTTCATTTCTCCAAAATTCTGTTTGATCTTCCCATAAACCACATCTACTTCACCTATGGCCATTTCCTTTTCTACTTCTTCACACTTTTCTTGCAGCCATCTTGCTTTTGCTTCTTTGAATTTACTTTTTATTTCATTTCTAAATTGCCTATATTGCTCTCTTTCTGCTTTGTTGTGAGCATTTTTGTACCTTCTCCTCTGATCCATCAACTCCAAAATTTCTTCTGTGATCTAAGGTTTTTGGGAAGCTTGTTCCCTAAAGCCTAATGTCTCTATACCAGCTTTCATTATTTTGGTCTTTAATGCATTCCATTCGTCCTTAGTTGAGCCATTTTCAGAGTTACTACTTAGACCCTCATCTACCATTTCTGCAAATTTTTCTCTCATGTTTAAATGTTTCAGTTTGTTCACTTACAATCTGATCTGCTTGTGTTGCTTCTTTATTCTCTTGAATTTCAGCCTGCACTTCATAACTATCAGATTATGGTCAGAATCTATGTCTGTGCATGGGTATATTTTACAATCTAGAACTTGATTCCTGATTCTCTGTTTGACCATGATATAATCTAGCTGATATCTGCCTGCATCCCCTGGACGTTTCCAAGTAAATATTAAAATATTTTTTCTTACTTACTATATCAGGTTCCTCGTCTCTGTCACGGAACACCACATATAATATTTTTGCTTAATTACTAACCTTTTCTTTCGTTAGTATTCAATATATTTACAATTCTTTATTATTCCTCATAAAAAATAAAAACAAATAAAAACTCTACTTGGTTTTTATTTTAATTTCCTTTCATTTACTGCTTCTTTCTAGATGTACGTCTCTTTTATTTTATTTCCAAAGATCTTCTTACATTCACAGTTCATTGTTCAGAGATTATCATATACATTTCCATAGAGATAACTTTCATCCAAATTGAATAAACAGAAAAATTCTTACACCATTAAATATTAAACTAAACAAGAATCACATAAGAAAATGAAAAGAACATTAATCATTAATGATTTAAGTATTAGGAGATTGTGTATCCTTACACATCCCTTCGGCCAATTTGTCTCAAAAAATTGCATTTTGACAAATTTTGTGTGATTTAACTTCACACCACTCACTCATATATATATTTTTAAACATAGTTCCATTCATTCACTTCTTTTATCTACTCCCAGTATAACTAGATCACATACATTTTTCCTAATCCTAACATCTTTCCTGATTTAGGATACTGGAGGTAATATGCGTTCTGATGTGGTTCATACAGAGCCCCAATCACGCCAAAGATTTTTCTTTATTTCTACCTTAACGCTGCTGGATTTTCCATTATTATTCGCCAATACTAGCTCACCTACTTCGAGCTTATACTTTATCATATGCCAATCATATATTCTCTTCCATTTTCTCTCTCTTCTCACATTCTCATGTATTAGTCTCTTCATCTTCATTTTCCCTTTTGTTGCCTCATCTTCATTGCACTCTCTGCCAAATTTCTTCCCCTCGTATTTTACAATGTTGTGGCCCTCGTGGTATCAAACTCTTTTTTCTTTTTCACCTTGCCTCTTGTTAATTCGTCTTCCTTACATTTTCTGTCCTCTTTTTTCCTCATTAGAAACATTTCACCTCTTCTTCTTCTTCACTTTCTTCCTTACTCACCACTCTGTTCCCCGAAAGTTTGCAATCTCCCTTCTCGTCTTCACTGCTGGTCTCTTTTTCACTTTCTTCCGCATCTTCATAATCTTCCCCATCTTTGGTTTCTTTTTCCATTTCTTCTGCTTTCAACTTGTAATCTCCATCATCATTATCTGCTAAGGTAAAAGGCATTTCACTTTTCCTTCTTGCTTCTTTATTTACCCTCTGGTCATCATAGTCCCATTTGTTCATTCTCACAAGGCCGATTATCTCATTTTGCTCTACTTCTCTCCCTTCATCATTGTTCTCTTCTATCTGCTGCAAGCACTCCCACCATTTCAATGGTCTGCTGCTATCAGACATTGCATTCAATTTCTTGTCACACCCTGATTATCTTCACTGTCCTTTTCCCTTTTGTCTTCTCGGTCTCCATTCCTAACTTTTCTTTACCAGCTCTTCTCACTTGCTTTATCCAGTCTTCTGCTTCCTCTTCCACTTCTTTATCCACTGCGTTATTATATAGTTTTTTTTTCGTGGTCCCAACTTTGATTATTATTTTCCATCGACTCCTCATGATTTTTTTCTTCTACACTTTCCCTAAGGTGCCACAACATCATCTAAAATGGCTTTTCTTTGTTTAATTATTTCCTCTCTATTCAATATCATTAGCAGTCACTTTGGTTTCCATACAGCTTCTGGTCCTCTGATCTTCCCGGCTTGACAACGGACCTCTTCTAAAGCCGCCCTTAATTTCCCTTATTATATCCCCCTTCTTGTCTCCTTCTATTCTCTTGGTCATTACCATATGTCGAAGGCGAATTTTCAGTTTTAGATTCAGTCACCGGTCGTGTGTCAGCTGAACCTTGATTTACATACAGGCTTTGATTTCCTCTGTATTATTGGCCTGTTGTTGGTACACTTGGCCATTATGAAATTTTCCAGGTTCAGTATTCCTGAACATGTTTGGTTCTTTTTCATTCATTGCATCCCACCTATTGATCTTATCAACTCCTTCTAGAAATTCATGTATATTGTTCCACTGCATCAAGAGTATTTTTTCTTGTACTTGGCGAGGCATCTTCCACTCCAGTATATCTACAACCTCATCCTCTTCCATAGGCAACGACAAATACTTCAGATTCATCAATAATTTTTCACAATAATCTCTAAAACTGCTGTACTGCTTTTTGTAGGGTGCACTATTTCGAAATTCCAGTTTCACTCACTACTGTCTTTCGTCGGACCAATATTTCTTCAAAAAAATCTGCAAAAATTCCTCGTAACTTCTGTTACCTCCACCCAATTCACATGTCCACTCCAATGCTTCATTTTTCATCATCATTTTGACATATTTTATTTTTTCTTTATCTGGCCACTGTCTTGGGAATGTGCCTCTATATAATTCCACAAAAATGTAAGGATGTATCTCACCACCAGGTACAAAACTCACTTCAGGCAATTTTATCTGCACTGATTGTACTACATTTTTGATGGCGCTTTTCCCTCTCTCGCTCTGAACTATGTGGACTCACTGATTCAACTCCATCCAATGTTGTGAAGCCACCTCTTTACAGCTTGCCACTTCTCCATGCAAGTTAACCCTTTCCTACCGGCTATTGGAAATAAAGGGAAATTTATAATTTCAATTATATATTTGTATAAAGGTACTTGAAATTAAACACACATATTTTCTTCAATTTTTTTTTTTTTTTTTTTTTTTTTTTTTTTTTTTTTTTTTTTTTTTTTGCAACTCTAAGTGCTAATTACTAAGCCGGTACTTAAAAGTACCGTAAGGGACTTTGTGTATCACAGGATGTACAGAAATAACAATTGAAATCAATTATGTTCATATTGGTATGAAATGTTTGCCTCATGATATTTTAAAAAAAAAAAAAAAAAAAAAAAAAAAAAAAAAAAAAAAAAACCAATTCTTTTTGCTCATTCAGACACAAAAGACATTGCAGTGCAACATTTGGAATGATGTTTTGACTGTATTTTCTTCATTCTTCATACTTCACATCTTCATCTGATTTTTACAATTTAGGGACACTGTATACCTCTGTTTCCCAATCCTACATCTCTCATTGTTGAATAGTATGACTTGTGTTTGAATGGATGAGGGCTTGGTGAAATATATATAGATGACCTTTTCTTCTTACCGATCTTCTTAAGGATCTACTAAAATTTTTTACAGACTTTTTTTCAAATCTCGGACCATTTGTGTTATAGGCATTGACAAATACAACATCCAAAATTCCCAAAAACAATCTTTACCATGATTTCGGTAATATTCTGTCAGCATTGCATAAAGTCATCAGCTGATCAGCAGTATCAACCCCACACATAAAGGTATTGTAGTCCTTGACTACTCCTGAGTCCTGAGCATGAAACCATCGTTTTCTTTGCATATAACTAGTGGTGTAACAACAGGGTGGCAGGATGGGCAAAATGCTACGGGATCTAATGCTCGAGGTGGCCCCCGATGATCGGCCAGAGAGGCCCTTTGGTCCAAGATCGACCAGGTCACCAATCCAACCCGAGAAAGGGTCCATCTGTTGAAGTTGTCATTGACCCCAACCAGTGTAGTGGAGTTTCACCGCTGCCATGAAAATTTGATACTAAATGTATGACCTTTTTATCCTTCCATTTCCAGTAGCAAATACCTAGGTTTGTAAATTCATTGTCACAATCTCCTCTTTTTAGTTTTCCATCAACAGATTGTTAGAAATTCCCTTGCAGTTGGGTCTGATTCTCCCACAAACAAAAGTTGTTTCAGTTTTTTAATAATGAAACTGATGAAAAGTAATGATAATACTAGATAACATCGTCATTGCTCCATTTTTTTCAGTCAGTTCTAAGACCACTCTTTGACCTAATGAGTAATCTGAAAACATTCCTGTCATTTATTCATTTTTGCCTTGATAAATTATAAACTTCTAAGAGAAGAGCTGATAAATTATAAACTTCTAAGATAAGAGCTTCAATCAGAGTGAATTTCACTAAAGTATCCATTTAAAAATATCTAAAACAATGATAAAACCAATTGTATACTTGCTAAATCTATTGACCAATAAATAATCTGTATAAAACTACCCAGAACTCCCTGACGGTACTTATAAGTCCACGTTGGTTTTTCTAGATTATTTAGTAAAGTAACTAGAAAAATATATTTTATACGTAAAAAATATATGGTTAAATGTTCAAACTAAAAAAGTAATAACAGAAATTGACACTTACCAAGTAAATTATCATCAAAAAATTCATTGTAATGTACCACTTGTTACTCTGGTCAGTATGCTGTCAAGCCCCAACTTAGAAAATTAATTTCTCGGCAATTTCACGCAGAATTTAAAAATAAATGTTGTCATTGTCTGACTTAATCATACAACAATACATCAACAGACTTAACAATACAGTGGACACTGGTATTGTTGAATTATATGGTGTTAAATACAGTGGTACTTATAAGTACCGTCAGGGAGAAAAGGGTTAATTATTCCAGATTCCAATTCTTTAACATTACCTTGAGCCAGAGATATTTAATGTCTGACTTCTTGAAGGTCACTAACAAATTCATTGTTTATCCCGTTCTGCTGGTCAAGTGCTATCTTCACTGACTTCTTGCAGTTCTGCTGTTCTATCTCTACTAAATGTTGTACCTTCTTCAATACCAAATCTTCACGTTCAGACATATGCTCATATACATGGCATACCGGAGTGTTTATTTCATCATAAATTTTATCTCTTCCCTTTCTCAACTCTTGTATCATTTGTTGATGATTCTGATTAATCTTCTATTCCAATTTTTTCAGTCCTTTCATAATCATTTCCTGCATTTCTCACTTCGTTTCTAATTGTCCTTATTTCATTTCATTCATTTCTCATCTTGCTTCTAGCTGTCCTTGCCTAATCATTTCCTGCATTTCTTGCTTCATTTCTAACTGTTGATGTTTCATTACATTCATTTCTCATTTTCTTTCTACCTGTCCTTGCATAATCATCATCAACATTTCTTTAATGGAATTACTCTCTTCATTGCATAGAATCTTCTCAGTGCTGCTAGTTGTTGAAGTCTCATGAAAGGTACCAGCATTATAATCCAGTTCGGTAATTGTCCATTCCCCAGCTACTTCCAAATCTTTTCTATCCACAGTTATTTCAAAATTTTTGTCACACTACACTCCCTACTTATTTTCCAAAATCAAACACAGAAAAAAAAATCCAATATTGCTTTCACAAAATGAGAAATAGCAATCAAGGCAGATTCTACTAATTTACAACACTGTATATACAACCAAAGGCCAAAAGCAAACCCATTATCTGTACATAAATTTCAAAACAGAGAGAATTATCTTGTAAGGTACCCTTTAGTTCATCAAAAGCACTCCCACTAGTCATCCCCAGCAATAACATATTTTATAAACCGACTTTGAAATCGTTTGTGTTGGACTTAGAAATTTCGAGAAGAGTAATTGTCAACTTGAAGGAATTTCCCTGTATTCATTTTCATAGTGAAACTTGTCATTAGAATCATTACAAAGTGTATTCATTATGCCCATTCGTCTTTCTATTTTTAACAACCTCGGCTTTGGTTTCGCTGTGGAACCAACTATCAGTACAACGCTGGTGTATATCTACGCCTGGTTCCGCAACCGACCAATCGCAGACACGGAATGGTTACGTTTATTGGAGTCAGCCAATCGGAAGTCGACAACGTTCCTGTCTCGTTCAGTTCCGCTATTCAGTCCAGTTTATGTTGTTCCTTCAGACACAACAGACCTGAAGATGGCGGCAGTGAAAGTCGCCGAAAGCTCGACAGTAGAAAATGTGATTCGGCGGCAAACCCGAGAAGAATTCATAGGTTACATATTGAAAAACAGGATGGGAAAAGAAATAGTCATTACTGAAGAGCAAAGCAGATTTTGTGCAGGAAGATCCTGTAATGATAACATTTTTTCCTTCAAACAGCTGGTAGAGAAAAGGATGGAAAGGAACTTAGACACACATTTAGCTTTTATTTATTTGGAGAAAGCATATAATAATGTGCCATTGTGTAGGCTTCTGGAAATTTTGGAAAATAGTAGTATCAATGGCGTATATGTCAGAGCCTTTCGTAATATTTATAAGGATGAGAAGGGAGTTGTAAGGATTGGAAAGAAAGTCTCTCAGCCCTTTACAATTAACAAAGGTCTAAAGCAAGGATGTTGCCTTTCTCGAACTTTGTTTAAAATATACATTCAAGGTGTCTTAGAGAACTGGAAAATAAAGTGCTTAAGAATGGGGATAGAAATGGATGTAACCTATTTGTATAGTCTGTTGTTTGCACATGTCCAGGTGGTGGTAGCAGGAAATGAAGAGGATTTAGTGTACATGGTAAGGAAGTTAGTAGAGGAGTATGATAAATGGGGACTAAAAATCAACACTACAAAAACAAAATACCTGGCTGTTAGAAAGATGACTTCTCCTCTCAAAGTATCAGATAACTTAATGATAAATAAGTGTGAAAAGTATAAGTTTTTATGGAGCATTATTAATAATAAGGGAACCAAGGGAGGTCTGCCACACAAAAACTAAATCCACTTCTGTTGTCCACTAAGATTGCCCTACAAAAAACTTAATATTTACTTAATATTTACAGAGCCATAGGTGGTAATTACCAGCTGTGGTGCAGAATGTTGGACAGTTGTAGAAAGAAACCGTGAGGACAGAAGCAGGTGGAGATGGTTTTCCTTTGAAGTGCTTCAAGAGTTTCTAAATTAGAGCATGTGTGGAATGAACAAATCAGGGACCAAACTGGCATCAAAGATACCATACTCCAGAATATTGAAAGGAAACAACTATTATGGTTCAGGCACCTAAATAGAATGGATAAAGAAAGAATACCAAAAATAATCTTTAACTACCTACCAGCTAAACAGAGAAGATGCAGACAATCACTAACATGGTTGCAAGGAGAGGATCCGTCAATGAAAGAACAAAATATAGAACTGAAGGAGGTGACCAATAGACAGTTGTGGAGACTGAGATTGTGGGAACAGGCAGGAGCTGAAGGACCCCAGGGGGAAAAAAATATATATTTATTCCATGGATCCCTGCAGAGGAAGGACCTCTGGGTTGTAAAACAGGTCATAGTTAATACACATACATACAATATGAGTCATAATTATAGTGAAGACAATTACACGTTGCAAAGACAAATAAAGAGATAATAAATAAACATTAATGTTTAAAACTGAGTTTTGCAAAAGGTTGTATTAAATACAATTAACTATTTTGTTCAAATTCTTCAATGGAGTAGGAGTTGCCAATGAGATAATCTCTCAGTTTTTTCCTGTAAACTGTTTTATACTCTTGGGAAGTTTATTAAACAGATGTATCCCAGAATAATTAACTGCTTTTTGTACTAATGACAGTGATTTTTGTGTTTTGTGTAAATTATTTCTGTTTCTTGTATTGAAATTGTAGATGTAAACAGGTTAAAATGTTCTATGAAAAATCACATGAGAGAATATGTATACTGAGAAGTCATTGTAAGAATATTGAGTTTTTTAAACAGTTGTCTGCAAGAAGGTCTTGGTTTTACCCTTCACCACATCCTAATAGTTCCTTTCTGTGCTATGAAAACATTCTTATTTTGTGAAGAGTTTCCCCAAAAATTTTCCATACAACATGACTGAATGAAACTATGAGGAAACACCGTTTTTTTTTTGTTTTTTTTTTAATTCTAAGTAGATCTGCTGTTGGAGAAAGTGATCGTATCGTAAAGGTGGCATTACTTAACTTCTTTAGTAGTGAAGTGATACGTTCATGTCAACAGAGTTTCTCATCTATTTTAACGCCAAGGAATTTTATACTCTTTGTTTCTAAGATCATGATATTTTTATAGTTTATATGTAAATCCAGCTGTTCATAATTTTTTGTTTTATACCTAATTTAAAGTTGTTGTTTTTTTTTCAAAATTTAATTTTAAGGAACTTGCCTTAAATCAATTTGCTGCTTATCTAAGTACTTCATTAATATTGAATTCTATATAACTGTTTGGGGTTTTTCTCACAATCAGGTTAGTGTTGCCTGCAAATAAAGCACTCTTAACTTTGTTTGATAAGTTTCCAGGAGAGTCATTGATGTACAACAAAAGGGGAAGGGTCCTAGGATAGAGCCTTGTGGAATTCTATGTTTTATTTTCTCCCAGTCAGGTGAAGCATCTTTACTGATTTTAGAATAAAAAATGGAACCATTTTGCTTTCAACATTCCACGTATGTTTTAAATCATTTTCCAGCAGTTTCATAAATAACATAGTATTCTTTTTTTTTCAAAAGTAATTCATGATTTACACAGTCAAATATGTTTGCAAAATCACAAAATATTCCTACAGGGCTCAATTTATTATTCAGTTCCTCAAATGTATTATTTAAAATTGAGTATATAGCCGTTTCTATGTATGATCCTTTTTGGAACCCAAATTGTGAATTAGTTAGGATATTATTGTGTGTAACATGTTTTATCATTCTACGATACATGACTTACAAAAATCTTTGATTATTCTGAAAGTAATGAAATGGGACAGTAGTTTTCTACACATGTTGCTTCACTTTTTTAAAATAATGGTTTTACAACAGCATATTTTAGTCTATTTGGAAACACACCTTCCATTAAGGATCCATTACAAATGTGGGCAAGTGATTGGTACAATCTCAACATCTTTTCAGTAATTTACTTGAAATGTTATCTAAGCTGGAAGAATTTTTAGCTTTTAATTGTTTTATGAGTTTATGTATTTCTGAGACTGTTACTGCTGGCAATTGCATCTCCACAAATCTGGGAAAGCAGTCTGTAGAAATCTCATGGTGCTGTATGGGGATTCCTTTCCTATGCCTATTTTCTCTACAACTGAAGTAAAAAGTTTGTTAAATGTTTCACAAACTTCCCCTACTTCACTATGCACAGATCCATTTTTTTCTATTTTTGGGTCTTTAGAGTGATTTACAGATTTTCCTGTTTCAGTTTTTATAATATTCCATATAGTTTTCATTTTATTGCCTGAATTCCCTGTTTTCGCTGGAATATACCATTTCCTTGACCTTTTGTATTATATTTCTTAGTATTTAACAATAAAGTTTATAATGAGCTTTCAGTGCATAGTTATCTGATTCTTTATTTTTAAGTAAAGGCCCCTTTTTGTTTTACTAGATACTCTAAAATCATTTGTTATCTGTCCCTTACTGAGGTCACTGGAGTGTTGACAACTTTCCTTTTTTTTTTGAAACTTCATTCATAAAGTGTTAGAAATATATGAAGGAAGGAATCAAATTTTGCATTAATGCCATATGCAGTTACACTTCAAACCAGTGTTCATTATTAAAGGAATCTATGAAATGTTTTATATTGTTTTCATTAATTTTTCTTCTATATACCCAGCCAGCTTTTCTTTATCTGTTTAATAGTGTTTCTGGACTTGATACATAATAGATGGGCATCATGACCTGAGATACCATTTATTACTGGAAGTATGCTGTAATTACTGAATTGAGATATATCCATAAAAAAATTATTTATTGCAGTCCTGCTATTTTTTTGTAATCTTGTAGGGAAATTTTCAAGAGCCGTTAAGTTAAAAGACAACATCAAGGCTTCCATATCTAGCCTCTCATTGTTGTGATTGAAAAATTGAACATTAAAATCTCCACATAAAATTATTTGTTACTTATTTGTGAAACATGAGGTATTTTGGAAAAAGCATGTCTGGAAAGTGTGGTGCCTGTCACAAGATCATGAAGAATGGTTGGTGATGCAGTGGGTATTAGAAGGAGTTTCATGAGGGATGCAGTACAGAGGGATCGTGGGAAACAAATGAGGCTCTCCCATGGTTTTGTCCACTTTGTATTAGGGATGAAAGGATCAGGGAGATGGTTGTAAGGATGAGGGAGAAAGACGAAACGATCAGAGTATTTTTGGAAAGAGACAGTGCCCTTGAAGCTGAGCCTGTGGAGGTAAGGCCTATGGTGGAAAGGCCCGTGGAGGCCTTGGCTGTGGGGGCCTTGCCTGTGGAGGCTCCGCCTATAGTGGCAGATAGTGATGGTGGTTATGGAGAAGAGGGAGATAACGATGGTTGGGAGCTGATAACAGGTCGTAGGGCAAAAAAGGTAAACAGGAGGAAGAAGCCAGACACTCCAGAAATTGTTGGGAAAAATAGGTTTGACCTGTTACCAGAGTCAATAGGGGAGGAGCCTCATTCAAATGTAGGAGTAGGTAAGGAACAGCACGCCTTTAGGAATAGGGGTGTACCTAGGGGTGTAAATATGAAACCGGAATTTGCCAATAGATGGCTGTAGCTATCAAAGTAGTTACCGCCAAATCATGTCATTGTCGCCAGTTTCTTTTGTCGACAGCCAACTGTGATTGTCAACTCCCGACAATAAAAGTTTCATACGATAGTGCAGTTTTTAACACTGTTGAAGATGTTGACTTTTGAGCCCACAAACTACAATTTGCGGACATTGTTGATATTCTATTTTCATTTAAAGAAAACTGCTGCAGAATCACATCGAATGCTTGTTGAAGCTTACGGTGAGCGTGCTCTTGGTAAAACACAATATTTTGAGTGGTTTAAAAAATTCAAAAGTGGAGATTTTGACATCAGCAATGAAGACCGTGGAAGACCTCCGAAGAAGTTTGAAGACAATGAGTTGCAAGCATTGTTGGATGAGGATGATGCTCAAATGCAACAACAACTTGCAGATCAATTGAATGTGACACGGGAAGCTGTTTCCATACGTTTAAAAGCGATGGGAAAAATCCAGAAGATGGGAAAATGGCTTCCACATGAAATGACTGACAGGCAGCAGGAAAACCGAAAAACCACTAGTGAAATGCTGCTCGCCAGATATAAAAGAAAATAATTTCTCCATAGAATTGTGACTGGTGATGAAAAGTGGATATATTTCGAGAATCCTAAGTGTAAAAAATCATGGGTATCTCCAGGTGAACCGTCAAAGTCAGTTTCAAGGCCAAATCGCTATGGAAAGAATACAATGCTCTGTGTTTGGTGGGATCAAAGTGGTGTGATCTATTACGAGCTTCTAAAACCTGGTGAAACTGTTAATAGTGAATGTTATCAACAGCAAATGATCAATTTGAACCAAGCATTGTGGGAAAAATGACCAGAATACCAGAAAAGACAACACAAAGTGATTATGCTTCATGACAATGCACCATCACGCACATCAAAATCAGTCAAGGAAATTATTGAGTCACTTAGTTGGGAGATACTGACGCATGTGGCTTACTCACCTGACCTAGCTCAATCGAATTACTATCTCTTTGCATCGATGGGACACACACTCGCTGAGCAGTGCTTCACTTCTTACGAAAATGTGCGAAAATGGCTTGATGACTGGTTTGAATCAAAAGAGAAAATTTTTTTGTCGTGGCATTCATAAATTACCAGAGAGATGGGAAAAATGTATATCTTGCAATGGACAATATTTTGAATAAGGTATGTCATACCATTTTTATGCAATGAACGTGTATTTTTTATCAAAAAAATCCGGTTTCATATTTACACACCTGGTACAAGGAAAAAATAGGAAGAAAAGGGTTCTACTGCTAGATAGTAGCCACAGGAGAGGTGTAGGCCCTCCCTTGCAGGATCAGCTGGGCTCAGGTTACCAGGTCACAAGTTTTTTCAAACCTAGTGCAACTTTAGGTTAGGTAATAGAGGATATAGGTTCACTCTGTAGGGGTTTCACCAAGGAGGATAGGGTAGTGATAGTGGGAGGTGCGGGGAACAGTATCAATGGAAATGCTAATTATAGTATAGAGAGTGACCTATAGAAAGTGTTGAAGGAGGCAGAGGACACTAGGGTGGAGCTCATGCAAGTCCTAAGTCGCCATGATCAGCCGCAATTGAACCATGCTGTGAGTCGGGTAAATGTGGAATTGGAGGAGCTGCTTGGGAACAGCATTAGTTCTGTCATGGGGGTTGTGCCTGTGGAGGCCATTGGTAGGTGGGGTTTCACTAGACATGGCCTACACCTAAATAGGAAAGGCAAGGGAATACTTTCTGAGTTGTTGGCTAGGGCTGTGAGGGAGCCCACTTCCAATAGTGATGGGGTTCGGATTGTGCCTTTTTTAGATTAATGGCTGCTGGTGAAGAGTTAAAAACAGGAAATCATAGGAACACTGAGTATAGATCCATAGTTATAAAAATCACTAATATTGAAGAAATAGAAGAAGCTTTTGAAAAAATAACAGAATAGGGGGGTGGGGGGGCAGTTCTGGGAAGGTAATTGTTGGTGCTGAAAATATCACAAAGCCAGTGATAAGAGTGTTACTGGTAAACTGTAGAAGTATTATGAATAAAGTCATGGAATTTGCAAACCTAATTGAGATACATGAACCTCAAGTAGTTATAGGCGTAGAGTCCTGGTTAAAAGAAGGAGTACTAGACAATGAGGTTTTTTCCAATGGTTACAGAGTGTACCGCAGAGACAGGGGAGCTACTGGGGGAGGGGTATTCATACTGGTTAACAAATACTGCTACAGTTCACTGGTGTTTAGAGATCATGACCATGAGTTACTTGGGATAGACTTCTGGGGAAATAAAAAAGAAAAAGTCAGGGTGTCGGCTACTTACCATAGTGGAAAAATGAATCATAAAGATGAGGCTCTTGGGGAGAAACTAAATTCATATTCAGGGTTCATAAGTGAGCATAGAATGGTCATCATTGGTTGGGATTTGAATCTACCAGGTGTCGACTGTGTAGGAAATAAGATTAATATCACTAAGGAACAAAGATTTGCAAATACCTTAGTAAGGGAAGGAGGTTTTACACAGGTGGTCAAGCAGAAAACAAGAGGACAAAACATGTTGGATATTTTCCTAATAAAGCCGGATGATACCCTAATCGGGTGTCAAGTAACCGAAGGAATAAGTGATCATAGTGCAGTTCTGATAGATATAAGGAGATCCAGTAAACCAGTGGCCAGAATTGAAGGGGGAAATAGATACAATTATAAAAAGGCAGAAATCGTGGAACTGAAATGATATTTCAGGCCTAATTTTATTAAATGGAAGAATGGCACAAGTTCAATGGAGACAAAGTGGGAAGAGTTCAAGGAAATGATAAGAAAGGGTGAATAAATGTTTATTCCAAAACAGAGAATAAAGAGAAGTACAGAACCTTCAACTATAACAAGGAGGTGAGGAGGTTAAAGGGATTGGTGAGACTAGAACATAACAGAGTTAAGTAGGGAGGTCATGAAACAACAAACAAAGGAATTAATAATGTCAAAGAAACTGGCTAAGGATGAGTTTATGAAGAATATTATTGATGCAGAGGGACCTCTGACTGATGCATCTAGAAACTTCTATAGCTATATCAGGAAACTGAGGGGAACAGAGGGTATTGAGAAAATTATAAGTAAGGATGGAGAAGAGATAACTGAGGATTTAAAAAAGGCAGACTTATTGAGTAACTGGTTCAGTGAGTCTGTTAAGGACAATAATTCAGAGGTAATTTCTGGAAACGAGCCTATCCGCACAGTTGGAGGGGAGCAGATTAGAAAATTTGAAATTAAATATGAAGATATCATGAAGGAACTAATACAAAACAATACAATACATTCATTTTCCATTGATCCCAGTATAAGAGACTGGCTTTGTGGGATGTGGGAAGTTGTCAGTTTACAGATAACCAGTTGTATAACAAAGAAATACAGACATACAGTCATAGCATACATGGTACATTAATCAATTCCATAACAAAATAATACATACACCAGAAGATGTACAGTCATAATATACATGGTATGGTAAACAATTGCATAACAAAATAATACATACACCAGGAGATGTACAGTCATAGCATATGTGGTAAATTAATATGTAAACTATATTTACATAAGCTACTGCCAGTTATTTTGCAGATACCTTAGAAATAAATTCTTCGACAGAGGAGAAGGAGTTGTCAATTAAAAATTCTTTCAATTTTTTTCTGAATTTATTCTTATCATCTGCTAGATATTTAATATGTGTTGGTAGCTTATTGAAGATATGTATCCCTGAATATTGGACCCCTTTTTGAACAAATGACAATGGCTTGTAATCCTTGTGAAGATCATTTTTACTTCTAGTGCCATAATTGTGTATTTTACTATTTGTATCAAACAAAGTATAATTTGTGACTACAAAGGACATTAATGTGTATATATACTCATACGCTAATGTTAAAATCTCTAACTTCTTGAACAGCTCTCTACATGAAGTTCTATTGCTAACCCCACACATAATTCTTATTACTCGCTTTTGGGCCCTGAACACTTTGTCTCTATGGGTAGAATTGCTACAGAATAATATTCCATATGACAATAAGGAGTGAAAATAAGCAAAATAAACTAGCTGCCTCATATGGAGATCACCTATAGCTGAAATTGTACGAATTGCAAATGTGTCTACACCAAATCGCTTTGGTAAGTCAGAAACATATACTTTCCAATTTAAATTATGGTCAATATACAAACCTAGAAATTTCACACTCTCTACCTCCTGAATGGACTGGCCTGCAAATTTTATGTCTATATCTGGTGTTAATCTGTGTGATGTACCGAATTGCATATACTGAGTTTTATCAAAGTATAAACACAAGCCATTAGCTGTAAACCATTTATTAATAAGTTCAAAATAAGATAGGATAGGGAAAATAAACAGTTACCCGTCACTTACGACAGATGAAGGCAGGAGGGCGAAACACGTAAAAACACAAAAACAAACGAATTGCACAATATTTCGACTTTAGTCTTAGTCATGTGGGAGGCGAGACATATGGCAGGGGGAAAGATGTGGTCACATCCGAGCCCGCCACATGAATGAAGCACAGGCGGAAAACGCGTGGTAGTGGTAGAATTGCCGGGAGGGGGGGGGGGGGGAATAGGCTTGACCAGCGATAAAAGTGAAACAAATCAGTATAATCTTTGTATAATTGAAAATAAAGGGAGATAGAAGAATTTAAATATACATATATACGGAAAAAAATGAATCGATGTAATGTACATATAAAAAAAAAACGACTGTAATGAAATGAGAGATGGCAAGTGACAGGTTTAATGTAGGTTTAGGCCAGGGGTGTGTCTGGTGTCAAGGATATGTTGGTAGGCTAGTTCCCATCTGCGGAGTTCTGAAGGTGTGGTGGTATTAGGAAAATCTCTAATAGTTCTGACTGTGAAACAGATGTTGAGGTTGTTTGAATTATGGAAGTTCGCATGAATTGCCACGGGATGGTCTGGGTTGGAAGTATAAACTGTTTGCCTGTGGCCATTCATTCTGTAGGAAAGTTGTTGAGTGGTGAGACCAATGTAAGTGGCAGTGCAGTGGATGCAGGTGAGTTGGTAAAGAAGGTGAGTGGTAGCACATGTGGCATGTCCAATTATAGGGAATGATTCGCCTGTGACAGGATTAGAGTAAGTAGTGGTGGCAGGATGCATGCTGCAAATTTTACAGCGGGGTCTGTTACACGGGAAAGATCCCTGTGGAGGTCTAGGAGAGTCGGCAGGTAAATACTTGTGGACCAAGATGTTGTACAGATTGGGCGGTCTGCTGAAGTAGGTGCGGGGAGCAGTGGGTAGGATTTTGGGAAGGAGAGGACACATTTCAGGGAAGGAACGTAAGAAATCATGCCCACGGCAGAGTATCTGATTGACAGATTCCAGGCCAGGAAAGAACTAGGTGACAAGTGTTGGTCCACGGTCAGCTTTAGGAGGTGCAGAATGAGGGTTGTGGGTGATGGCATGGGAAATTTGTTTTTCCACAAGATCATGGGGGTATGGGCGGGAAGCAAGGGCTTGGGATAGTTTTTGGGAGTAACTGGAGATTGATTCATGATCAGAACAGATGCGTCTGCCACGGATTGCAAGGCTGTATGGGATATGTACATTAGATCTATTCATTTTTTTCCGTATATATATATATATATATATATATATATATATATTTAGATAAAGGAAACAAAGAAACTGCCGCGAGGCACTGAAAATAAGATAGGATAGGGAAAATAAACAGTTACCCGTCACTTACCACAGATGAAGGCAGGAGGGCGAGACACGTAAAAACACAAAAACAAAAGAATTACACAATATTTCGACTTTTTAGTCTTCCTCATGTAGGAGGCGAGACATATGGCAGGGGGAAAGATGTGGTCACATCCGAGCCTGCCACATGAATGAAGCACAGGCGGAAAACGCGTGGTAGTGGAAGAATTGCCGGGAGGGGGGGGGGGGGGGTAGGGAATAGGCTTGACCAGCGATAAAAGTGAAACAAATGAATATAATGTCTGTGTAGCTTAGTTCAAAAAGTTATAATTGAAAATAAAGGGGGATAGAATAATTTAAAAAATATATATATATACAAAAAATAATAAAATAAATAAATAAAGAGGAAAATATATATATATATATATTGAAAAAAAAAAAAAAAATAACTGTAAAATGAAATGAGAAATAGCAAGTGACAGGTTTAACGTAGGTTTAGGCCAGGGGTGTGTCTGGTGTCAAGGATATGTTGATAGGCTAGTTCCCATCTGCGGAGTTCTGAAGGGGTGGTGGTATTTGGAAAAACTCTAATAGCTCTGACTGTGAAACAGGTGTTGAGGTTGTTTGAATTATGGAAGTTCGCATGAATTGCCACGGGATGGTCTGGGTTGGAAGTATAAACTGTTTGCCTGTGGCCATTCATACAGGCAAACAGTTTATACTTCCAACCCAGACCATCCCGTGGCAATTCATGCGAACTTCCATAATTCAAACAACCTCAACACCTGTTTCACAGTCAGAGCTATTAGAGTTTTTCCAAATACCACCACCCCTTCAGAACTCCGCAGATGGGAACTAGCCTATCAACATATCCTTGACACCAGACACACCCCTGGCCTAAACCTACGTTAAACCTGTCACTTGCTATTTCTCATTTCATTTTACAGTTATTTTTTTTTTTTTTTTTTCAATATATATATATATATATTTTCCTCTTTATTTATTTATTTTATTATTTTTTGTATATATATATATTTTTTAAATTATTCTATCCCCCTTTATTTTCAATTATAACTTTTTGAACTAAGCTACACAGACATTATATTCATTTGTTTCACTTTTATCGCTGGTCAAGCCTATTCCCTACCCCCCCCCCCCCCCCCCTCCCGGCAATTCTTCCACTACCACGCGTTTTCCGCCTGTGCTTCATTCATGTGGCAGGCTCGGATGTGACCACATCTTTCCCCCTGCCATATGTCTCGCCTCCTACATGAGGAAGACTAAAAAGTCGAAATATTGTGTAATTCTTTTGTTTTTGTGTTTTTACGTGTCTCGCCCTCCTGCCTTCATCTGTGGTAAGTGACGGGTAACTGTTTATTTTCCCTATCCTATCTTATTTTATATATATATTTAAATTCTTATATTTAAATTCTTCTATCTCCCTTTATTTTCAATTATAACTTTTTGAATTATGCTATACAAAGATTATATTGATTTATTTCACTTTTATTGCTGGTCAAGCCTATTTCCCCCCTCCCGGCAATTCTACCACTACCACGCGTTTTCTGCCTGTGCTTCATTCATGTGGCGGGCTCGGATGTGACCCATCTTTCCCCCTGCCAAATGTCTCACCTCCCACATGACTAAGACTAAAGTCGAAATATTGTGCAATTCGTTTGTTTTTGGGTTTTACGTGTTTTGCCCTCCTGCCTTCATCTGTGGTAAGTGACGGGTAACTGTTTATTTTCCCTATCCTATCTTATTTTCAGTGCCTCTCGGCAGTTTCTTTGTTTCCTTTATCCAATTAATAAGTTCAAAGACATAATTAGAAATATATTCTGTAGAGTATTTTTAATTCCTGTGTTTGTGTCATATGCAAATTGGACAAATTTTGAGTTTTTATTTATTTTTTTATTTTCAAATAGCCGATAGCTAATATATATATATATATATGTATATATATATTAACAATTCATGCATCATATTAAACATGAAAGAGAAAAAAAACAAATACAAACAAGGTGTTAATTTCAATGAACTCCTTCTCAAGAAAATATTACAATCTCTTTCCTCTAACCATTTACTCAGCTTTTCTCTAAAACTTGTAACAGTTGTGGTCCTTTTTATTTCATCTGGTAATTTGTTAAATATTTTTAAACCTTTGTGCAACACTGTTTTCTGTACTTTACTACTTTTATTATAAGTCAAATGGAAATGATTTGCCTGCCTTGCTTATAATTATATACATCATTATTCTTTCGTATTAATCTAGTCACCTATCTTGGTAATAATCTACTTTCCAACCTATATACAAAAGTCAGTACATATCTAATTATTTCCTTTTCAATATGTAAATATCCTAAGTCTTTAAGCATATTACTGACATTTTCAGTTCGTCTTTTGTTTAGAACAGCCCTTATTCCCTAATTAAAATTATTTTGCAATTTCATAATTTCTCTTTTGCTATCCATGATTAATACTGTGGAGCAGTATCTTATGTGAGGCAGAACAATTGCTTTA
>CM061921.1:236288941-236331316 GCA_031002005.1 Vandiemenella viatica | reverse complement strand
TGGTGGATGAGGAAGACACTCAAAATGCAGGTCTGTGATTGTTGCAACTGTTGTACGGGCAGTGTGGGGCCTTGCATTGTCATGTTGCAAAAGGACACTGATGACAGCAATCCACGTCGCTTTGATTTGATTGCAGGCCGAATGATTTTTTAGGAGATCTGTGTATGATGCACTGGTGACAGTGGTCCCTCTAGGCATGTAATGCTCCAAAATGACGCCTTTTTCGTCCCAAAAGAGAGTCAGCATAACCTTCCCTGCTGATGGTTCTGTTCGAAACTTCTTTGGTTTTGGTGATGAGGAATGGCGCCATTCCTTGCTCGCTCTCTTCGTTTCCGGTTGGTGGAAGTGAACCCAGGTTTCGTCCCAGTAACGATTCTTGCAAGGAAGCCATCACCTTCTCGTTCAAAGCGCCGAAGAAGTTCTTCACAAGCATCAACACGTCGTTCTCTCATTTCAGGAGTCAGCTGCCGTGGCACCCATCTTGCAGACACTTTGTGAAACTGGAGCACATCAATGGTGTGCTGAACCATGACTAATCTTTAAACATGCTGCAATGTCATTCAGTGTCACTCGGCGGTTTTCCATCACTATGGCTTCAACTGCTGCAATGTTCTGTGGAGTCACAACTCGTTGTGCCTGACCTGGACGAGGAGCATCTTCCACTGAAGTCACACCATTTGCGAACTTCCTACTCCATTCGTAGACTTGCTGCTGTGACAAACATGCATCACCGTACTGAACCTTCATTCTTCGATGAATTTCAATAGGTTTCACACCTTCACTACTCAAAAACCGAATAACAGAACGCTGTTCTTCCTGGTGCAAGTCTCAAGTGGGGCAGCCATCTTTATACTGATACTGCGACGGTATTTGTGCATCTGCACTATGCTGCCACCTACAGGCCATTCTGCACGCTGCTTGTAGCACGCTTACCAACTTACAGGATAACGGCGCAAAATTTCGATTTTTTTTTTTTTTTTTTTTTTTACAAATTTAAGGTTTTCACTTGACTCACCCTCGTATAAATTACATATGTTAAACTGAACAATAAATAATTATTTGAAAGTAATGGTGGGCTGGTGCATTTTATAATGCACATTGAGTCATCACAACCTTCACCGACCTTGCTGCCATAGAAACCTTTCCTGCTGGAGAGAATACCATTTGTGAAACTTCTCACATCATTTACCAGCTGGGATCAAATGTTCCACTTCATACACTGGGCTTGTTAACAATCAATTATCAACCAGGATAAATGTTCACAGAAGAATGGCACTCACTTAAAGTACAGCCCAACACATTGCAGTACAACACACATCAGCAACAACTTCAATTTTGTTTTGCAGTTTGTACTATCAGAATCCTCCCTGCTAGTAGTAGTTCTTATGAACTTCGGCAGTATGACTGGATACTAAGAACTCATTAGGCGTACTCTGAGATTGATTTCCACTCTTTTTATTTTGCTTTCCCACTTTTCTTTCCTCACTTGCAGGAATTACCACTCACTATTATTACCGTTTGTGTTTCAATTGTGTATATATGTTTCTTTTACTTCATACGTATAGTTTTCTATGAGCATTTATTTTAGACATCACCTCTTCTCATACTGTTGGTCCTATTTTGTATCCCTCAAGCCTCCTCTCCTACAACCCTCCAAAAGTAATGGTTAATTGTTATTGTGAACTGAGTAGTTAGCTGCCCTCTGCCGCCCAACTTGTTCAAGTTTTACTGTGTTTAAGTGATGCTGCTATCACCTGTGGACAGTGATGTTCCCCCTCTTTTTTCTTATTATTATTGGTTCAAGCTCACTAGGGAGTGCTTATGACTAGTTCTTTTTGGATGCTCACTTTCCCAATACTTCTTGAACTTAGCTAATAATTTTTCCTTTCTCTCATGTGAGATAGGTTTCTGAGATCTAGTAACTTTTGGTGGAGGGGCACAGGAGTTAATAATATTACAAAATTTGGAGTGATCTGCAACATACCTTTCCTTTTTATATCCATGTTTGCTAATCAGTTTCTTTCTCCCCATTATGCAGTGTATATAGTGACAATGGAGCAGAAATAAATGCCATGAGGCAATAAACAAACTCAACACTTACCAAAGTTGAAGGATTGAGTGCTACAGCGATAAAAAAACACTCCCACAACACACACCTCCCATAATATTCTCCTGTTGACAAAGGGCTAGACCTGAAAATTTCTATTCATGTGTGTTTTAGTCTTTTCTGTGTGTTTGTGCCCTATATCCATCATCTACCTCATTTACCTATCTTAATTTGTTATTCATTTTCATTTCACACATATATATATATATATATTAAAAAAATGAAAACTTAATAAGAACTGACTGACTGAAAAGCATTTTCCTTCCCATGTATGTATATGTTACTTATACATAGTGTTGCATGATTTAAAAAATAGAACCTTTGCCTGAGCACTATAATGACTTTGTAAGGCTGTGAAAACAAGTTCCCATCTTTAAATTCAAATTCCTAGAGGTTGTCACACAATGTATATTCCAGGCATGAACGAAGAAGTTACACCTCTCCTGCAGGAATATCTGAGGCTCTTTGAAGAAAACCCTTTTAGCCAGAAAATTGTAGAATCTGGGTTAACACTGTCCTCCACAGTTTCAAAGACTAAGCAAGAACGTTGGATTGAGACCATGGAAAACATGGACCTGTCCAAAAATAGCCGAAAGGCATGGCAACTTCTGAAAAAACTTAGTAGCGACCCATATGTAACCAATACTCATGCTATTGTAACACCCAACCAAATAGCACATCAGCTATTACTGAATGGCAAAGTAGGAAGACTCAGAAGAAGAAACAGGACTAAGATAGTAAGACAATCACAAGTAGAAACAAAAGAACTCTCTGCAGAAATTCAAATGAATGAGTTGACGAAAGCTATTAAAATGTACAAAACTGGTAAAGCAACAGGACGATATAACTGCGGAGCAGCAAAAACATTTTGGTGCCATTGCAATGGAATGGCTTTTGCGTCTTTACAACAACTGCCTATGAGGTAAACAGATACCTAAGATATTGATTTTTTTTACTTAGGGCTTTACGCCTCATCAACGGCTAAGGTCATTAGAGGTGGGATGGGACTGGGGACAAGGAACGGGAAGGAATTCGGCCATAGCCTTTTTGAAGGAAGCATCCTGGCATTCGCCTGGAGTGATTTGGGGAAACCATGGAAAACCCAAATCTGGATGCCCGGATGGGGATTCAAACCCATAAGATATGGAGAAAGACGAAAGTTATTGGAAACTTGGGAATGACTCTTCAATCGCCAAAAACTATTGCCCTATTTCTCTGCTTGCCACCTCTACTCGACTGAGCCTATAAATCGAACCGAAACTGATTCACCAGCAAGCAGGTTTCAGACCTAACAAAAACTGCACCACACAAGTCCTCAAGCTGACTCAACACATTGAGGATGGTTTTCAGCTAGGGTAGATCACAGGAGTGGCCTTTGTAGATCTCTCTACAGCATATGACACTATACAGCATAACATCCTGTTGCACAAACTATATCATCTCACAAATGATTTTGAATTTACAGAAATCATTCAAATTTTACTTCAGAACCAAAGGTTTTACTTCAAATTTCAGGGCAACAAAAGCCAATGGATGAAACAAAACAATGGGTTGCCTCCAAGGAGTGTCCTGGTGCCAACATTATTCAACAATTACACTAATGATCAAACCCCAGCCACCATTGGACTTGAAGTTTTGTCTATGCAGATGATTTAGCACTAGCAGTACAAGCCAAATGATTTTGAAACAGGGGAGAGCATTTAAGTAATGGTTTACAATCTTTCACCACCTACTATGAAGACAATCAGTTGAAACCAAATCCATCCAAAACTCAACTATGCGCCTTCCATTTACGAAACAGACATGCCAACAGGAAACTGAAAGTCAGATGGGAGGGTGTAGAACTATATCACTGTTTCAATCCAAAATATCTCGGGTTACACTAGATCGCTCCCTCACTTACAAAAAACACTGCATGAACACAAAAGGCAAAGTTTCAGACCGCAACAATATCCTGTAGAAACTCACAGGAAACGTATCGGGTGCACATCCTGCAGTGCTCCAAACATCAGCTGTTCCACTGAGTTTTTCTGCTGCAGAATATGCCTGTCCCATTTGGTACAACTCTGCCAAACAAGTAGACGTAGCATTGCATGAAACCTGCAGAAATCTAACGGGTTGCCTCAGAGCCAATCTGATTGATAAACAATATGTTCTGCAGGAATTGCTCCTCTGATATAAGACAGATGTCAGAAAGAAACAAGGCTAATCAAAATGCTACTCATCCCTTATTCAGGCATCAACTCTGAAGACAAAGGCTGAAATCTAGAAAAAGCTTCCTTAGGAAAAACAGATGATTTAGATGAGCCACCGAAAGTTGGCCAGCTCAATCTGTGACATGTAAGAATGACTCATATTAATCAATGGGTACCTACTGTAGAGGAACTACCATCAAGTGGCAACCTTTGACTGGAAGACCTGGAGAGCGGTAAATTCGCTGTGAAGTGGAGTGGGTAGGACAAAAGATAATCTGGCAAGATGGCATTATCTTGAAGATCCTAATAATGCATGTGAGTGTGGCACCGAACAGACCATTCAGCATTTATACAATAGCCTGCAGTGCCCATCAACCTGCACTCTGCAAGACCTCCTTCATGCCAGTTGCAATGCCATTCAAATTGCTGACCATTTGGTCAATCCGTATATGAATCTTTGGTATTGAGGGAATATAATTTTATTTTTGTTATTGTTATTACTGTTTCTAACAATTTGTAAAAAAGCAGCATTTTTGACACAAAATAAATAAATACTGTTACATACAGATAAATAAATTTGAATACATTCTTATTGTTTCATAAATCATGCCATTTGAATACCAGAACAGTTTCCCATTATATTTGTAAACATAAAGAACAAACATTGTTATTGATTAGAAGGTGCACACAGTATAGAAGCCGAATGGATTTTTTAAAATTGAAACAGGAAAATATAAATATTAAAAAAAAACTTTTATACTTGGGTATAATTTGTTCCTATATAACCTTCATTTGAATGTTATTAATTTTTTTATTAATGGGATAAAACAATCTCTATTAATAGTTTGTAAGTTGATCTTCTAAAGAGCTTGAGGGTCAAGTTTCATCTTTTGGTGTTCCAAATTAACTACCCTTCACAAGAAGAAGACTCATCTCTACAAGCTAGATAAGTCAAAGCTGTTGCTGTTTTAGTTTTTTTTGTTATATATGAAAGACTAGAGCCCAATTGCTCTATATAACTGTTGGCTTTGAAGGACATGTTAAGCACTGTAAATTTATGGATTGTTATTTTTCCCTTTTGTTAAAAACATATGTACCATGAGCAAAGCATAATTCTAAGTCACCTTAAGTCTGCTTTCGGAAAGTGCAGCGCCATTGTGTAACCATGTAACTGCGGGATACGGTATGCCTGTCACCAGACATTCCAGAGTAACACTGCTACCAACTATTGCTGATAATAAATGATCCACTGCTGTTACATCAGGGATTTCAACATATCTTCCAACAGAGTAGTCAGTATCTGCGACACAGAAAATCAAATCAGTGGACACTGAACACCAAACAACTTTATTTTCATATTCTGAATAAAATCTTACCTTTACGATCATTTTTTAAACCTTCACATTCATATGTTCCTTCATCAAATTGAGTAGCATTTTGAATTACTATTCTTGAAAAGTCAGGAAGGTTAAATAATTTCACCTTCTTGATGTCTCCTGAAGCACAATTGCAGTAAATAGGACTATGAAATGTTACTGTAATTTTCACACAAATTCAAATTTATGTTTTTTTTTGTTTTTTTGTTGTTGTTTTTTTATTCTATAAACTAATGGGAAACATTTAACCCCCACAAGACACAATTCTTGGATGCCTTCAAGATATGGGTGATAACTATAAAATGAAATACCTCATTTTGACCAATAGGCAACTACAATATCTGTGTAATGCTAGGTAGCAACAGATGATTTCAGAACCACTTTAGCTGGCTGATTATTTTCTGTAAATTACTGCTAAGCAGAAAACTACCACTTATTACTGAGGGGATCTTGAAATAGGCAACAATTTCTTTTTTTTTTTTTAATCCAGGTTTAAAACCTCACTTTATTGTGAGATGAAAGTAGCAAGGTGTGATTATTTGGAAATGAAGAGGAAAATATAAATAAGAAGAAAGACGATAAAAATGCAATTATTTGGGCAGGTAATGTAGTTGCAAAGTGTAAAACTACAAACAAGAAATGAAGAAAAATGAACTAGATGTGCCTACAATCAGTGAACTACAATATGGAGGATGGGGAGACATTTATAGTGTTTCTTATAGACTGTAGTAATATAATCTCATTTTTCGATATACTGTCAAAATTAGTTTAAAGAGCAACAAACACATATAAAACCTATAGTAAACCTCTTTCAGAAATGTTTTCATGGATTTTAAGAGTTAGAAATCATATTAGGAAGTAGAAATAAATCAAGGTAATAAGTCACCGTAAATAATAAATACAATTTTTCTTATTTTGTAAAATATTTTCTTGCATTCCTTTTAAGAGCTACAGAAATAAATTACAAACACAATGAGATCAGACACTTAGGGTCTACAAAATTTATGGTAAGAGTTAGGATGAATTTAACTACTTTAAAAAGTGTGGTCGAAACTACACCGAATCAGTCTTTTTTTTAATGTCAGCTGTGAGGTACAGGAATGATTTATACATCATCTCATTTGGAATAGAAAGATACATATTATACAGAAAGATAGAGTTGATAGTGAAATTGGAAGTATGTATTTGTAAGGAAAAATATATTTTGAGTAAAGACACCACATCATAAACAGGCTAAACTACGTACCTGTGAGAGTAATTTATCACTGATTTTGAGAATAAAATTTTGCAAAGTACAAAGAAACAACTTATTTTTTGGTCATAATAATTTTTAAACATGAAAAGTTGAATTGAAGGTCTTAAAAAAGATGGCAGTGTGTGAAGAATTAACGCCACCAACAAGCCGTCAGAAAAAATCAACAAACGGTCAACACAAGACAATGAGGAAAGAGATAAGGTAATACTTGAATAACACCACAAATAGATAAAATTAAAGTTTAAGAAGCTTAACACTAGATTCAGCTCAATAGGACCAATTATTTTGTAAATTCTTAGTAACAAAGTTTGGAAGAAATTATGTAATAGCACAAAAATGGGATTTTCACTGGAATCTGGTTGTATTATACGTCAAAAGTTAAAGGATTTTCTATAGATTAATTTTAGAATAGAATCAGCTCACAGGCTTAAAAACTTTGGGAATAAGGAAGAATCTAAGGTTTTTATAACATTAGGATTTTTTTTCTCAGAAACCTTGACACCTACAAGGAAGGTAGTCATAACATGAAATGACATTTAAATAATGTTCTAACACATATAAAAGTTTCAAGACGATCAGAAATAAAATAAGGTTTTGCTGGTTCTGATCAAATGTCAATATTGCATAAGAACTTGAGGATTCTATTTACGAACCAGCAGCGTCCATGATTTTTACAATTGATCAGTCAGATGTGATAAGAGTATGGATGAAAA
Source organism: Vandiemenella viatica (assembly GCA_031002005.1). Lineage (NCBI taxonomy): Eukaryota > Metazoa > Arthropoda > Insecta > Orthoptera > Morabidae > Vandiemenella > Vandiemenella viatica. The sequence goes on along the minus strand of CM061921.1, from coordinate 236,323,670 downwards.
TGACATGATGCAGTAGAAATTTCTTAGTACAGTAGAACTCAAATTACCCAAACTCCGACTATCCGAATCATGGAATATCCAAATCGCTTTTTTTAAGTAAGACAGAAATGTACTGCAATTCGCAAAATAATGATTCTGCCTACACACTATTGTCCTTCCCAGTGGCGGATTTAGGAATTTTCCAAGCTGGGGAAAAAAACTGTGGCACCCCCATTGTTGTGACCCCAAGTGTCGCTGCTCCAATTGTCGGCCAACCACATTGTAGTCATCACCAGGTGGCTGGCCCTGACATTTAATTACTCAGTCAGTATGCTATTGACCTGCTACTGTGACGTTACTCTTTGACGTTGGTGTGTTGCTTTGTTTGTGAGTGCCTTTCGTTATTTATCATGGTTTCTAAAAGAAACATGTTGTGTTATCGTTAGCAGATAAAATAAAAATTATATTCAGTTAAAGGAGTTATGATAAACAGTTGGCTGAGATGTATGGTGTTGGACAATAAATGACTTCAGACATTAGAACACTTTTAAACTTGAAAACAGTGCTTGAAAATGAAATGGAAGTTCTTCAAGAAAATGAATGAAGGCAGCAACAAACAAAAATTTAGATGATACCATTTTCAAGTGGTTTTTGCACCAATGTTCTATGGGAAACCCAATTTCTGGTCTGATTCTTTGTGAAAAAGCTAAAAATTAGCTCAGAAGCTGGGTTGTTCATCCTTTTAAGCAAGTAATGGCTGGCTAAGAAATTTTAAGTCCAGGCACATTGTCCATGAATTAGATTTAAGTGAGGAGAAGTTAAAAGCAGACTCCAAATCTGCAGAAGATTTTATTGAATAATTTGAAGTTGCAACAGCCTCCTATGATCCTGAGATTTTGTACAATGCTGATGAAACTGGTCTTGTTGGGAAAGTTCTGCCTAAAACCACTTTAGCATCTAGAAGGGAGTGTAGTGCTCCGGGAAATAAATTTAGTAAAGACCGTGTTACGGTGCTTTACTGTGCGAACTCTACGGGAAACCATAAAATACCCCTTCTGTTGACAGGGAAGTCAAAAATTCCAAGAGCTATTAAAAATGTGAAAAAGCTTCCCCTCTTTTATAAAAACCAATCCAAAGCTTGAATGACTGCATTGTTTACCGAGTGGTACGACGAAATTTTCATCCTTGAAGTGAAAAAGCACCAAAAATCTCTTGGAAAAGAAGGCAGTAAAGTGCTTTTGGTTGTTGATAATGCACCAACTCATCCCACTGAAGAATTGTTGGAGAGAGGAAATGGCCAGTTTAAAACAATCTTTTTACCACCAAACATCACAAGCTTGTTGTAACCAATTGACCAGTCTATTATTGAAACCATAAAATGCCATTACAGAAGGCCACTTTTAGGGAAATTTTTGGTGTAGGGCAAAAACGAAGAAGGTGTGTTAGCTAGGAATTAAGAAAGACATGGGAATAATGAAAATATGTATGACAATCAGCCAACATACAAAAAACTAATACTACCTCAAGAGACAGAAGAACTAGCAACAAATAACTGATAAAAAATGTAACATTTTCTAGTTGCTTACAACTTATTATAAAGATCGATTTGTTAAGGTTTTCAGCTGCACATTTCACCAAAGCATTTTTATACTAGAGCCATTTGTGAAAATATTTTCACTAGGTTTAAACATTGCATTTTATAGCAACTCAATTGTTTACCATGTCCATGATGTTTGCTGATGTCACTTGTGTTTATCATGCCAGTTTTAAAAAATGTGTGAATAAGTAATGTTTTTCTTATTCTGTTTCCAATTTATAGGTGGTGCATAGGTGTGCAGGTTTATTAGACTTCTTGTTTGTGAGGGGTTTGCATCTGTTGGATTACTGTGTGTTTAAGAGCTAAACAGTGTTTGGTTTGTTATGTTTATCTGGTCATTTCAAAATCAGTTTACCATCGGTTTTCAGCTTTTTAAATGTGCAAATTTTCCTGTACAGATAGAATGTTATACCTGCAGTTGTTGATTGTGAGGATTTTCATATCTGTATTTATGTTTTTTTAGTAAATGATCAGTTTCTATCAGATATTCAGTGAATGTGGAATGGTTAGTGTATGTAAGTGCTCTCATGTTAGCTTTTTATTCACCTATTTCTGTATTTGCTTACCTGCTTCACTGATGAGACATATTATATCATCAACCTATTTCCACTAATATATTATATTGTATTCTTTCTGGGGGGTTAGTTTCTTCAATATCTCATTTTGTACATACTCTATGAATATATTAGCTAATGTTCCTGAAACTGTGGATCTCATTGGAAGTACTTTATGATGCAGGTAATATCTGTTACTGACACAGGTTATTTTGTGACGTCAGTGATTCTAGCATGTTTTTTAATTCATCTATATGGCTATTGGATAATGTTGTGTACCGGTATGTCTTAAGATTTGTTGTTAAACATATGTCTTTGCTTGGGGTTGCAAAGAATGCTTAATCTGTGACTATTGCTGATAAAGTTCTAGCACTTGAATGTTGAAGCTTGATACCAAAACTAAAATTGCAGAAATTTGAATATCTGCCAAACTGTAAAAACTGTTTTCCCCATTACAGTTACCAAGTTTCAGGTATTGGTAAAATAAAAATGATTGCTGAAGATGAAAAATCATATATTCTTGAAAACAAAGTTTTGACATTAGACTGGTATCAGTATGTTAACACAAGGCTGGCAACAGAACATTCAAATCCATTAACCAAAAAAGCAGGTCACCACCACATACTCATTCACTTGAACTTCTAAAACCTTTCACAAGTCCCCAAACAATTGTGAAGGTTGAAGAAGTTATGTTTCAGCTCATAATAAAAATTAAGATGTAATTGACTCCTTGATCTTAAAGTTACTTCATACATTTTAAAAGACTTATAAGCCAGCACTGTTAATTTATTGTTTAGATGCTATGTCCAACAATGTTAGCAAATTTTTGATGGAGCCCACATCATGACACAACCTAGCGGACATTGCTTACAAAAAACTGACAGCCTTGTTAAAGATGGATGTACTCTTTTATAGTGTATGGCTCAGAATGTTCTGGATTTACGATGTTTCCTCATGGGAAATTACTGTTATCTTATGAATTATGAAAGTCCCAGATTCTCATGGTTCACTGTTTTTTTATTGGATTTCCTTGAAATTTTAATATTTTATAGTCTGTGGTTACTTAGAATGTTTTAAGTTATGACAAATTTTCTTGTAAGTCTACTTATTTAAGAATTATTAATTTCTAAGGAATGCACATGCCAAGGTCACTATGCTTATAGATACTAATATTCCATTTTTCTCCCTTAAAATCTCAAAGCACTGTAAAACTGTTATACTATTGTTATTAGTAAATGAATTTTTCCCTATTATTTGAAACTACTTTCATATTCCTACAACGTTTATTTACGAAATTCCAATTTTTCTTTTCTCTAAATAATTTATTTCTACTATGACTATGTCTCCCAGTGTTAACAATATGTTGCAATAATAAATTTTACATTATCTTTAAAAATGAATGATTTATCTTTAGCAAATGTGATTTTGATTGTTCACCTTCGTTACATCCACATGTGGTGAAATAGGTGCAAAAATCGCAATATCAATTTAGATAAAGTTTTAGACTATACAAATTACACATAAAATTGCTTGTAATTTTAAGCCCTCTCATTGGGAATGAATGAAACCAAAAACCTTAACTTTTCAATTTTGGTTTTCTAAATTTTATGTTTCTTTATGATGTCAGATTATTTCCGAGCTGAAAGTTGTTTTATTATTAGGGAAATGCTTATGATACTTATTTACTGTACTAGATGTTATGGGATAGACCACCACCCCATATTTTGCTCGTTTTGGTGAGATATACACTCATATTACATTGTTTTGAATAATTCAATTGATTTATTTAATTTGGATGTTACTGTGCATGCATTTAATATCAAACCATAGACCATATAGCAAAGAAAATACTTAAAATACTAATCCCTAGAAAGGATACAGTATCATATATTGGTGAAGATATGTTGATGATATTATATGTCTCATCAATGGAGTGGATGAACTAACAGATGAATTGCAACATTACATAAAATAGGTTGCACTCACACAGACACATCACATTATCAGTAGAAAATGAAGATAAAGGAAAACTGAATTTCTTGGAACTCACCATTATAAAAGATGCAAACACTCATTCCAGATATATAGAAAATCTACATACCACATCAAAACATAGACATAATTATGAACAAGCTGCAATACTTTTCATGCTAAACAGATTAAATAAAATCCAACTAACAAAGAAAAACTTTTAACTAGAACTTAACATATCAAAGGAAATAACAAAAAAAAAAAAAAATTGATACAAACAATTCACACAATAAACAGGAGAATCATAAACCAAATGAAAAAAGAACAAAAAATGAACTACACAATTAAACTTCAGTCACAAAGAACCCATCAGTCCAATAAATGTGGAAATATTATTCTGTTGGCTTTAAAACTTAAATAATTTTACAGCATCTCAAATACCTAGGAACTTTTTAATCTTGCCTCTAGCTGCTGTATTTAATTTATAATTAATTTCTGAAAATACTTCTTCCTGGTTTCTTCATAACTGAAGCCACCATATTCAAAATATAACTATTACATTTAATTGTATTTACAAGACTAAAGTTTAGTCAAAACGTTTTACAGAATTAGGTTTAAATGTAACTATTTTATTATATGAAGTTTATTTCTTCCACCAACTTTATATGGCAGGGTTGTAATAATTAAAAGTATCTATGACTATAAGGAGACTTTAATATATTTAATTTGAAAACAATCTTTAAACTTTTTGATTGTATAAGTCTTTCTAGAATTTTAGTATGTTATGCTGAAGTCTGATGAGTTAGTTTAACACTATTAGCTGACTTCTAATATTGCTTCTAACACTTGGTTTCATGAAGTTTATAGTGCAAATTTATGTGATAAATTATATTACCGGCTTTTTTATGCTTTAACTTACTTTAAACTCTTTATTACAGATTATTTTGAACAGGATTTACTAAATTTAGGCTATTTATTATTATGGAAAACCCCTAAAGTGTTGAAAAGTGTTGTGTTATGGTGAAATTACACTGTAAGAATATATTGCATTTACTGTGATGGATTATGCTCTGCTACAGCTGGTTAGGTATGTTTAAAGCTTGATTTTAACTATTTAAAGGTAATTTAATATCTGTATTGATTGTTTAGTTAACTTTGTGGCTTTAGTTAGCTGTGTAAATGGCTGTAAGTCTGCGGTATTGGGCCCTTCACCTTTGCCTGTTCTACTGTAAACAAACTTTGTTTTAAGAATTTGCAGAATTCTAAGGTAGCTTAGTTAAAATTACATATAACATGATGGCAGGAAAATTAGAAAACCTAAAAAGGGAGATGGAACGACTTAATTTAGATGTTGTTGGGATTAGCGAGATTAAATGGAAGGACGCACAGGATTTCTGGCCTGGGGAACACAGGATGATTAGCACACAAGCTATCAATGGATGTAAGGAACCAGGCCGATACTGGGGCTGTAGTATCACCTAACTGTCTCAACTAACAGTTTATGTGGATTCAAAGTTCTGCTAAAAGTTCATAAAATAATTTGGATTTGACCATGTAGCCATACAGTAACTCAACTAAAATGCTTAAAGGTCGCCACAATATTTGTTAAGCCACAAATAGAGAAAAGGTTTACTGTCTACTAAAAATCACAAGGCCACTTTACTAGAAAATTTTAAAGTTTATTCAAAGAAATCAAAAGTTCAAAATTAGCATTATACAGTTGAGCAGGCAAATCGAACACACTTTTCCAAAAGGTTGCAAGTTGTGGAGAGAAATTTTATCCGACCGTACCCCTTTAGTGAATTTACAAGTTCATACTAACAGTTAAAGTTACTATATAACACGACACCACACATGGTCTAAAACAGTTCACTGACCAGCATAGCAAGTTACGACCCGCGACAAAACTGACGTAATGTTACTTCACATATTGTTCCCGAAAAACAGACCAGACAAAACCGAAAGCAAGAAAAGACTGACTACATTTGGCTAAGTTCCTATTTTAAACATCACTGATAAAATCATGCGCGGAGTTGCTCGATCACTTCCCGGCATAAGAATGAGACAACGTGTGCTTACAGCAAGGTCTTTTATTGGCTTATGTGAGCCTGTGACCTTGGCGAACCTTTCTTAAATTAATATCTCCAAAAGTAGATAATGGTTTAACTTGAAATTTTTACAGGGACTTTCTATCATCCTGTTCTATCTGTTTTAATTTAATTTAATGTTCCAAAGGGTTTCTAAAGTCTTAAAACTAAAGTCATCACATGACCATACTTGGCGGAATTTTTCGCGCTCGAACAACAATCGGCGACAATCTACTTTTCAAAAACTTAATTACCGGACAAATGTTAAAACTTTTTATGGAAACCAATATATGTACGAAATTGTCTCAATTACGGCTATCTACTGATGTAATTTCCAAATTAATATCTCTTTTAATTAAAAAGCTTATTATTTTCTCTTAATTAAAATCGCTAATTAAACTTTACCAAATTATTTAATTTTACTGCCAAATTATAAGGGACAAAGCTGACTACAGTTGATGATATAAGATCAGTTGTCACTTTACTCGATTTAAAGATATTGCAAATCTTAGATTTCTACTTTTCCAATCGAGTGTTTCAAAACATGAACAAACCTAAATATCTCTTAAGCTAAACGTTTTTCGATATGATAAATACACTTTAAAATTATTTTTATGGCGAATTGTTACTGTGAGCAAGATTAAAGGGAAATTACTTAAAGTTAATAACTACTCTTCTCAAAATTTCTAAGTCCCGCCTAAGCAAAACTAGAATTTGCCAAAATTCTAAGGTTTTTACATGGAGTCGCTGATGTAGGATTTATAATGAACAGTTTAGTGATAGGATTATTTCGATGAGGTTAGAAACTAGGCCCATCCCAACTACGTTAGTACAAGTGCACATGCCAACGTCACAGAGAGATGATGTAGAAATAGAGAAATTGTACACCGTAATTGAAGAATTAATCCAATATGTGAAAGGGGAGGAAAATCTAATAGTCATGGGTGATTGGAATGCAATAGTGGGAGAATGAATAGAGGGGAATCCTGTAGGAAGTTTTGGTCTAGGAGAAAGAAATGAGTGAGGAAGCAGGTTGTTAGAATTTTGTGAAAGATATAAGCTAGTAGTGGCAAACACACTATTTAAGAACCACGAAAGACAGAAATACACCTGGAAATGACCTGGGGATACAGGCAGATACCAGCTAGATTATATCATGGTCAAACAACAATTCAGGAATCAAGTTCTAGACTGTAAGGCATACCCAGGAGCAGACATAGACTCTGAACATAATGTGATAGTGATGAAGTACAGGCTGAAATACAAGCGAATATGGAAGCTGCATAAGCAGAACAGACAGGAAGTAAATAAACTGAAACAATCTAACACGACAGAAAAATTTGCAGAAATGGTAGACTTAGGTCTAAGAAGTAACTCTAAAAGGAGCTCAACTGAGTACGAATGGAATGCATTAAAGACCGAAATAATGAAAGCTGGTAAAGATACATTAGGCTTCAGGGAACAAGTTGCCTGAAAACCTTGGATCACAGAATAAATTTTGGAACTGATGGATTAGAGGAGAAGGTACAAAAATGCTCAGGATGAAGCAGGAAGAGAGCAATACAGGCAATTTACAAATAAAATAAAAAATAAAAAATAAAATAAAAACAGGAAATGCAAAAAAGCATAAGAAAAATGGCTAGAGGAAGTAAAAAAGGAAATGGTCATAGGTAAGTAAATGTTGCACATAGGAAGATAAATCAGAATTTTTGAGAAATGAAGAAAAGAGGTGTGAACATTAAAGCTGCTGATGGGAAACCTCTTTTAAGCTCAGACGACAGAGCTAACAAATGGAAGGAGAGAAACTGTATGATGGGGACGACACTTGAACAATAGAATAATGGAAAAGGAAGGCATGTCAACATTGATGACTTAGGAGATCCTGTTTTGAGGAAAGAATTTAATAGAGCTCTGAATGACTTGAAAGCAAATAAAGCAGTTGGAATTGATGAGATCGCTGTGGAACTTCATAAATCCCTAGGAGAAGAAGAAACCAAAAGATTATTCAAGCTGATATCAAAAAGTTATGAAACAGGAGAAATTCCAACTGATTTTAATAAAAATATCATCTTCACACTTCCAAAGAAAGCACAAGCCGACAAATGTGAGAATTATCGCACCATTAGTCTAACATCACATGCTTAAAAATTACTGACCACAATTACAATTAATACTTGAAGGGCGGATCAAGAAAAACAAAGATATTTTTATGGCTATTGTTGATTTAGAAAAAGGTTTTGATAATGTTAGGTGGGACAAGATGTTCAAAATTTTAAAGAAGTCAGGTCTAAAGAATCGAGATAGAAGAATACTTTATAAATTATATAGGAATAAAGTGGCTGTAATAAAAGTAGAGAATCATAAGAGACAAGCATCAGTTAAAAAGGGCATGAGACAAGGTTGTAGTCTATCCCTATTAAAATTTAACTTGTATGTAGAGGAAGCAATAATGTAAGTAAAAGAAAAATTTGCATCTGGCATAAGTGTTCAGGGAGAAAAAATTAGTATGCTACGATTTGCTGATGACATTGTCTTGTTAGCAGAAAGGACTGAGGATATTGAGAAATTACTGAATGGCATGAAAAAAATACTGAAGGAAGGTTTTGGACTGAATATCAATCAAAGCAAGACTAAAGCGATGAAATGTAGCAGAAAAGATACCAATACTAGCAGATTAAATATAAAAATAGGATCGGACGCAATTGGAGAAGTAAGTGAAGTCTGTTACTTAGGAAGCAAAATTACAACGGATGGTCGAAGCAAGAATGATGTTAAAAGCAGAATAGCACTAGAAAAAGAGCCTTCAAGAAAGACAGAAATCTTTTAGTTTCAAATATTGATCTAGGAATTAGAAAAAACTTTTTAAAACTCTATGTGTGGAGCACAGCATTTTATGATAGTGAAACATGGACTTTAGGAATACCAGAAAGAAGGAGAATTGAAGCATTTGAAATGTGGTGCTACAGAAGAATGCTGAAAATGAAATGGACAGACAAAGTACGAAAAGAATGCATTTTGGATATAATGGGTGAGGAAAGAAGTTCATGGAAGAAACTTACAGAAAGAAGAGACAGGCTGGTAGGTCATATTTTGAAACATACTGGATTGGTAAATTTGCTGGTGGAGGGAACTGTCGAAGGTAAGAACTGTAGAGGAAGAGAGAGATTAGAATATATGAAGCAGATAATTGAGGACGTGGGTTGTAAGGGATATGTAGAAATAAAGAGGTTAGCACAAGATAGGAAGGGATGGAGGATTGCATCAAACCAGTCAAAAGACTGATGACAAAAAAAAGGTAGCTTACATGCCACTGGAAGATTGAAGATATTTAAGAAACAAAAACTGAGTGAAATCTTGAAAGAAAAAGTAAAAAAAGTCTGAAACCCCCCTGATCACCCATCTTTGGAGTTGGTCTGTAATCCACACGATCTCTCACTCCCTCTCATTCATGCATAAATGCAAACTTATCCTGTTCAAAACATATGGACATTCACAACAATTATTTAAAAAAATCAAAATCAAAAACATCAAAACATAAAAGAAAATAATCTTAATATCTATTACAAAGTGTCACATGTTTTTATCTTTTGTTTCAAACATAAAAATTTTGTTTTTAAATTGGTAAATTGTATTTTAAGAAATGTTTATTTTTTTGTTGTTTAATAAATGTTCATTCATTTCTCTAATATTTATTTCTCAAATGTTCATTTTCAACTTATATTCCTAGCGATTTATCATCAGTATCTTTAATTGTATCATTGATTTCCATCTTAAATTAAATTGCTCAGAAGGATGAAGACTGATCATGTAGTACTGCTGAGGAGCGGCCTGTGTGGGTCTGTTAACAGGAGATCTGCTTTCGCAAGAAAAACTTACGGTTGTTGATTGCCGCTCTAATCGATCCACTGTTTAAAAACTAAGTATTTGACTATCTTCGAAATTGTAAATACGAAGACTGAAATTTTGGCATTTCTATGTCAAAACTGTGCACTGACAATAACAAATAAAACAGGTCATTTGGATGTGGATGTTGGTGAACCTGGACCCTACTGTTCAACATCAAATTCTACGCCGGAAAATAAATCCCCAGCAGACAATGTATGAGATATCCTTAACAAAATGACTTTGACTGAGAATGAATTGGAATATTTGGACAGCTGTCACATGCCGTTTGATGAACATTTTATTTGTTATTTAAAGTAACCTTTGCTGCTGAGGACCGCTAATGTTTTTCAATACTGGGCTTTCAGTACATATATTTATTTACGAGCAATAACAACCAAATATTTATCAGCTCCTCCTACTAGTCTTCCTCTTGAACAATTGTTCAATGTTGCTGGTGAAATCTATGATGGCAGAAGAGCTAATTTAAGCAGCTAAAATGTTGAAAAACTATTAGTTTTAACTTATATCATCAGGCTGATCTATTTTTTGTTTTGATTATATTTAGTATATTTTTAATTAATCTGTATACATGAAACTACTTTAAAAATATTGGTATTGGTTCAGTTTTAACTGAGAATTTAATAAGTGATACTAATTTAGACATCAGGATATCGTAAAGCTAGAATAATTATGTTAAGTAAGAAGATTGATACTTTTTTTATTGTTGTTAAGAAATGACAGTATTATTATATTTAAGTTAACATTTCTAACATGTATTTGACTTACCAAGGCTAAAATTCCAAATAATTAATTATTAATTTAATCCATGATACAAATGATTTTAATTTAATGTGGCTGTTACTGTTAAATTTTATAGTTTCTTTTTATTCTTGCTAAATAAAAATAACTGTATTTGAGTTGCTCAAAACCTGGTTTGGTACTACTTTACTATTTTAATTTTATTCTAATAAATAAATATTAAAAACTGTGTTTATAATTATTGTAAAGGTGCAACTTATTTCAACAATAATACATATAATACATGTATATTTCGTGTCAGTATTCTAAGATATATAATTATTTTTGAAAGTTCGGCTTTGGCTATGGCTGAAGGTTATGCCAAGAGCCGATCATTCGGCTTCGGTCAAAACATGACCTTCGGTCGGACACTAGTTATAATAAAAGCTCATGGCGCCTGTTTTATTAAATATTAAGGTGTGAGAACTTAATTTTTCACAGTTTAGGCAAGCCTCCAGCATCTTTTCCACCTAACAATGAATGCTTCCACTCTCCCATATTATTTGAAGCTATATGGGCAAAATATTTCAAAATGTTTTTCATGGGAAAAGATGATTCTGAGAAGTTGAAAAGTAGAATGTGTAAAAGTCACTGATGACATACTAGCATTGCTAGAGAGTAAGAAAAATGCGTAAAAAATAGCGGAAGACATGATCATAGAAAGTGAGTCACATGGAATGAGAATTTAGAAAACTTAAAGGAGACCTATATAAAAATCTGAGGTTTATTCATACAAGAAGAGACAGGTCAACTGCAAGGGAAGTTTGTGCACACTTCGTATACTGGATTACTATCTTGGCATGGAGAACAGGGTGGAGGTGATTGGGGTGGAGGGGGAACATGTTAAAAGATTTAATGTTCGGGAAGTAATATGAAATGTGCCCCATCTATCAGACATAAAAATAAGTATGGTTATGTTGAGGAGGGCTTTTACTTGGCAAAGCAAGAAGCTAAGTGGTCTACTGATTAAGAAACTTGGCAGGAGGGTGTATGATATTTCATGAGGCATATCCGATTGAATGTAGCCAAAACAACAATGAAGACTACAACCACTAGAGATGTGGGTAACAAGAATAGTAAATGGAGTTACGAAAAAGATTAAAGTGAGTAGAGTGTGAAAACAAGGATGAACTGAGAAGAGTAAATAGTGACAGTAGATATCACCCAACATTAGGAAGAGAAACCTAAATTGGACTGAGCTTAGCGTTTAAAGTGTTGTTTGCTAAAATAAATGATGAAGGGTTGGTTTAGTGTAGACAAAGGAATATTTTAGAAATTATGGAAGTAGAAGGAAGTTTGTATATGAAGATACAAACAGAAGGCAGAGAGGAATGGAGAAAGACAGCAGTTCTATGTAGGAATCAGCCAGACAGAACAAAGATTTGTTTATTTTGGAAGGTGGTAGAATAATTTGGAAAAAATATTTTAATGGAAATTTTGTAATCAATTTCATGTTAAACCAACAGATATATAAAAAGGAACTATTTGCTTTTTTCTTTGCGTTATATCTTACTCATAAATCTGTTATTACCACTGTAAAACATAAATGCCTTTGCCATAACTGTTAAAGTCTACCTGTAAGTTATAGTAGTGCAGTCCAATACACTGAAACCAAGCAAGAAGAGAGTAGTATGTGGGATTAAAAATAGAAGGTTAAAAAAAATGTGTATCTGTGATGGTGGGAGCATTTTGCAACAGATGCAATAAAACATGCAGAAGTAGTGAAATAACAGTAAATTGTAATCTTGGAAATGGAAATGAATTTCATTCACAACATGTAAATATCTCAAGCAATGAATCTCATATGGTAAATGCCGCTAATAATGGAAAAATAAAGTTTTTCTGTGATGACTGCAATGTGCGGTTAAGGTAACGAAAATTGGACATTGTCTACAAATAAAAATAAAATAAATGAGCTGCATCATAAAGGGTAAAATCTTACAGGTGCAAAAGAGAAAATTGAAGAAGTTAAGAAAAATGCTCCTAATTTAATGAAAAGTGCAAATATAAAATTAAGTGTGCTCAGTCATCAGTCATTGTAAACAAATTCTAAGAGATCAATGAAGAGGCACACAAATCTAACAACAGGGAGTATGAACTGAATAGCTAGAACCACATTACAACAGAACAGAAGTGCATAACAACAAACAGAAGAAAAAACCTGGTTATTCAGGACCTCAAGTACTTGAAGTCACAAAATAATGAGGGGGAAAAAATATGCTTCTCCTGTCTAACACCCAAGGGAGGTACTGTGCCAACATTCTAATATCTCTTCTTGTGAAGATTATCAATTAGAAAGTGTGATGAAGTCAAATGTGACAATTTCATGGATTATCAGCAGTATTTCTGAGTTGACATGTAGCTATGGACTAAATGACACAGTTATACTGATGGGTGGAACAAATGACACAAAAATAAGACATAACAATGATATTTTCAAGAATAAATCAGGGAAACTTATAGGTGTAAATAAAAGGACCAATGTAATCTTAAATCTGGTGCCATATAGCCATGACAAACCACATATGAACAAACTAATTTTAATATTAACATGCCAAAAGACATTGATAGTTGAACTAGTGATAAGAAAAGGCTATGCTTAAAATTTGAAATAGAAAGGTTAGAACGTTACCATTACAATAGACATGGGCTAGATATAAACTATAATGGAAAAATTAAAATCTGTGGTAAAATATTAGATGTAAAAAGAAATACAGAAACTCAAGGAAAAAAGATATGAACCTTCAAAAGACGTTAATTTTTATGGACAGATGATTGCTAAGCAATAAAAATGCTATCAATGACAAGAAAGGAAATAACATAAACAAGGAAACTAACAGTATTCTCACATTCTTGGTCAAATGGCTATTGGAAACTAATACATCAGAAACACACAAATCATTAACTGATTCCAAAACAAGTAATTTTTTAGGTGAAATAACTCAGTATCAAACAATATTATAGTAGAGGAACAAAGAAATGAGATTAAATACCAAAAGTATTCTAAAGGAAATTGTATGATTAGCGATGGTGAAAATAGACGTTATAAAATCTTACAGTATATAAAAAAAAAGAGCTAGAATTACTGATAGATGAAACAAGTCCATTAAAAAATGAATTAATTCTGGGAATTAAAGCATATACTGTGGGAAATAGTTACAACAGGAATAATAGAGGTGGGTTTTTAATTTTAGTAAAATGTAAATTAAATTTTGAAGTATTAAAAATAAAATAGCAATCATTGTCTGAAAAAAAATTGGAAATGTGTGGTATTTTAATAGGTAAACAAAGCTTAGTATTGGCTGTAGTTTGAATATACAGAGCTCCTGCAAGAAACTTAGATGAATTCTATAAAAACCTATATGAGGTGCTAGAATCTCTATGCAGTAGTTATGACTATGTAATTCTAAAAGGGGATTTGGATAATGATGTGCTAAATAACAATAAGATTTTTTTTTTTTTAAATGTGGAGACATTTGCAGTTGCTTTGCACTTAAGATTTGAATAAACAAGCATACAAGAGAAACTGGCACTTCAAAAACAGCAATAGATAATGTAATAACTAACTACCCAGAGGATGAATATAGAATAATACAACAAGATATTACACACATCAATATCCGATCACTATTCATATGATATTGGTATTAAAAATGAAGTAGAACATCAGGAAACTTGGCTGTTGAAGAATATTGGCCCTTCACTAAACAAACTATGGAATTATTTAAGAACCTTTTAAGCAGAGAAACATGGACTGAAACATTTAATTCCTATACAACAAATGAAAAATATTACTCATTCGTAATTGTAGATAATTATAACAAAAACATAGCTTTCACAATAAAAAAGAAAAATAGTTAATTTTATTCATAAAACAACACAGAAAAAACTATATACAGAAGATATTATGGAATGCAATGAACAAATAAAATGGGTAAGTAGACTGTGGAGGCAAGGAAACCTGTCACTGAACTGTTAATTTCTTTTATTATGTTATCTCCTTTGTTGTCATTGCTAACACTTTTACCTAGGGGTGTAAATATGAAACCGGAATTTGCCGATAGATGGCTGTAGATATTAAATCAGTTACTGCCAGATCGTGTCATTGTCGCCAGTTACTTTTGTCGACAGCTGACTGTGATTGTCAACTCGCGAGAATACAAGTTTCATACGATAGTGCAGGTTTTAACATTGTTGAAGTTGTCGACTTTTGAGCCCACAAACTACAATTTGCGGACATCGTTGATTTTCTGTTTTCATTTAAAGAAAACTGCTGCAGAATCACATTGATTGCTTGTTGAAGCTTACGGTGATCGTGCTCTCAGTAAAACTCAATTTTTCGAGTGGTTTAAAAAATTCAAAAGTGGAGATTTTGACATCAGCAATGAAGACCGTGGAAGACCTCCGAAGAAGTGTGAAGACAATGAGTTGCAAGCATTGTTGGATGAGGATGATGCTCAAATGCAACAACAACTTGCAGATCAATTGAATGTGACACGGGAAGCTGTTTTCATACGTTTAAAAGTGATGGGAAAAATCCAGAAGATGGAAAAATGGCTTCCACATGAACTGACTGACAGGCAGCAAAAAAACCAAAAAACCACTTGTGAAATGCTGCTCGCCAGATATAAAAGAAAATCATTTCTCCATAGAATTGTGACTGGTGATGAAAAGTGGATATATTTCGAGAATCCTAAGCGTAAAAAATCATGGGTATCTCCAGGTGAATCGTCAAAGTCAGTTTCAAGGCCAAATCACTATGGAAACAAGACAATGCTCTGTGTTTGGTGGGATCAAAGTGGTATGATCTATTATAAGCTTCTAAAACCTGGTGACACTGTTAATAGTGAATGTTATCAATAGCAAATGATTGATTTGAACCAAGCATTGTGGGAAAAATGACCAGAATGGCAGAAAAGACAACACAAAGTGATTTTGCTTCATGACAATGCACCAGCACACACATCAAAACCAGTCAAGGAAATAATTGAGTCACTTAGTTGGGAGATACTGATGCTTGCGGCTTACTCACCTGACCTAGCTCCATTGGATTATTATCTCTTTGCATCGATGGGACAAGCACTCGCTGAGCAGCACTTCACTTCTTACGAAAATGTGCGAAAATGGCTTGATGGCTGGTTTGCATCAAAAGAGCAAAATATTTTTTTGGCGTGGCATTCATAAATTACCACAGAGTTGGGAAAAATGTATATCTTGCAATGGAAAATATTTTGAATAAGGTATGTTGTACCATTATTATGCAATGAATGTGCATTTTTGATCAAAGAATTCTAGTTTCATATTTACACACCTGGTAAAGGGTAAGAATAAATTAAAAAATAAGATTAATAAGGTAAAATCAGACAACATCCATAGGATAGGACTTCACATAAATGACAATAAACAAAGAGAAATAAATATTATTAGTATGGAGAGGGGAAAAAATCAGATTGTGAAACAAGATCAAATCATTGAGCACTTTGTGTATAATGATATAATAGATGATCCTAGAAAAAATTGCATGCACATTAAATAAACATTATATAAATACAGCAGAAAAGCTGTATAACAGACACAGTAGCAAGTCAAAAGGCAATGAGTGGTAAGGCATTAAGGTGAACACTGATTCAGTATTCCTAAGTCAAACTATAGAAAAAGAAATCAATAAAATTATGAAAGGATGTAATAGTTATCTCTTACAAAGTATAGCACACATAATAAATCATTCATTTACAAGTGGAATATTTCCAGATTTTCTAAAGATTTCTAAAGTTATACCTGTAGTCAAGAAAGGGGTAAGTTCATATGTAAGCAGTTATAGACCATTGTCATTAATCTCTAGTATATAATTAATTTTTTTTTTTTTTTTTTTTTTTTTTTTTTTTTTTTTTTTTTTTTTTTTTTTTTTTGAGAAAGTAATGGGATAGAGATTTATTTACTTAATTCTTATTCAATAATTACAGATGCTCAATATCGACTTAGAAGTTAAGGTCTACAGAAACAACAATCACAAAATTTGTAGATTCAGTCAAATAATCCTTGGATAGTGGGGAGTACACAACAACATTACTTACAGATCTATCAGAAGCCTTTGACACAATCAGTCATCAAAGGCTACTCAAAAAACTAGAAAAATGGGGATTAAGGTTTAAGACTGATGAATTGATAAGGTCATATCCATTAAATAGAAAACAATTTACTATTGTAAAAAGCTACACAGACTTTAATAATGTAACATCAACACATTCACTATAAAATCGGGAGAACCACAGGCCTCGCGGTTAAGAGACGTTAAGCAGTTTATGTAAAAATTATTTTAAGGATTTAAGATTTTGACACTGTTTTCACTCACTAAGAATGTTGTTAAAAACAATGAACAAGTGTAACATAACCTAAAAATTTTGTAACTGCGTGACAAAATTTGTTCTCAGAACTACAAGTTCAGTTAAATAGCATTGCAGATAAGTTTTAAAGTCACTTTTTTTTTTTTTTTTTTTTTTTTACATAATTCAAGCTAGAAATCAGATTGAACAGTTACAGAAAGTCAGAACATAAGATCAGTATAACTAAGACTTGGTTGGAAAATATTTTGTAAAAGTAAACATTTCTTTCACTTTGAGAGGCATTCAGGATAATAACTACTAAATAAACAATAGAAATTTTGCAGCTAGGGAATCCTACAAAAGAGTTTTGAATACATTAAAAGTTAAAAGCTGGCATTTCTTGTTGCATCATCCGGAGAAAGCGTTTACTTTACAAATTCATAATAAATTGAAGAAAACAGGTAGCAACTTCAAACTCACTCAACAGTCTTTTTAAAACACGTAGAATCATATAAATTAGTTTTCATAGATGTCAGAAAGTTATTTGCAGAGTCGAAATTTATAATTCCACAATATTTTTGGTCAACTTTCGTACAACCTGGTAGAAAATGGTAAACAGGGAGTTTTTGGTACCAAATGGAAGAACAGTCAATTAGAAGTAAAATAAAACTTATTTCAGTTTCGAAGCTGCAAAATGGTAGAAGTTATGAACAAGTTTTGGAAACTCAGAAAATATTTTTTTACAGCTAAACTATTGAAGCTACAAATTTTTTTTATAAGAATCAAAATTAACATTTATTAATCATCCTAGCTACTGCCAAAATTTCAAATCGATAGGAATATTCTGAGTCACCAAGGTAATAAGTATGACAAAATCCAAAAGCTTTAAAGACAACATTTGATCAAATCGTGGGACTGCTTATGTGGGCAACTGGAAAACGAGGAGTTCCCATGGGCGTTTCTATATATAGTAATCCTATGCTTTCCTTGCCCCGGAATTAGAGCATGACCACCCTACTTTGTGGCAAGATGTAGACACCGGCCAGTCTATGAAAATCACTTAGAGCGTCTCCATGCTTCTCAGAGGCAGAATTTTATGCCATGTGGATCAACTTAAGTAATCGTCGTGGACAGACAAGTTCAATTTTCGAGGTGTGTGACAAAATTTTATCATCTTCTAGGCATTAGTCAGTTTTATTTTGAACAATGGGGTTTGGTCTGGCTCAATCGTGTTGATCCTTCCTGCAGTTATATTTCTTTGGAGACTTTGTCTGATGCCAATTTAGTTTTGTGATTTTGTTTAAAATTGGAGAATATAGTTATCATCTATCAGCATTCACCAGTGACTTTTATTAACAGTTACCCTTCCTAAGTTGGGGTTAGTAAAATTTAGGTCATAATCTGAATTATCCAAGGCATAATTATGGTTAGAGCTGAGACCGAAGGTTTTGTACTAACTCCGGTGTAACTTTTGTTTTCACACAAGTACACGAGTATGAAACACATAATAAATATTATTTCAGTTTACACGCATACAACACAAAACAATTTGAAAAATTCCCTTCCTATTCTGGAGCCCAATTGTTCAATATTCTTCCCACAGATTTAAGATTAATCAATAACAAGAGAATTATTCAAGCATAAGCTTAAGGAGTACCTATGTGATAAAGCCTTCTACTCAATCAAAGAATATTTAAATGACTGAACAAGGGAAATAATAGCATGAATAAAAAATTGTTTGAATTACAGTGTATAATTATATGATATCTAAGCACATATTTGTCATTGACATGTATAATAAGGTAAAAAATAAAGTAAATCTAAAGTACAACTGTATGAAAAGTAAGTGACAGACAAAAATTAAAAATATTTCAGCAGAGAATTAATAGTTTTATGGTTATAGGTAACTTAATTCATTAAATTGTTAAGGAAGACAGAAGTACTATAGAACCCAATGTAACTTTACTAGTCCTAAATCATTATACAATTTTTGGTATGTAAATACTACATGCGACCAAATAAAATGATTGATCGAATGAATGAATGGGTTGTTAGATAGGCCAGATATTTGAGCAGAAGATTATTAGGAAATTACAGGGCAGAACTTATAATAATGTAACAAAAACATCATAGTGAGAAGAGAGTAAGAACATGATTACAGAATTATCAGTAATTGAACTCTACAGAAAACAAAGTTAAAATAATTAAAAATGAAAAAAGAATTTATGCAATATAGAGTAAAAACCAACAGCCATTGTCTCATGAAAATCTAGGTTATATGAACTAACAAATTTTGGAACAGAATATTCCACATAAACATTTCTTTTGATATAATGATACACAGCAAACAATTAAACTCAAAGTGGGAAATGAAACAAATACTGTAGATGCTACTACATCTGAACTGCTTTATATTTCTGGTGATAGGTTATTAATTTGTTAAGAAAGGAATAAGTTGTACCACTTTGGTATTCCAAAAATGGAATAAAATTCATTGGGTTCCTTTTACTGTGATCAATTATTATCGTACTTCTTTAGAGCCACAATAATTCAGAGATACTTCTATCATTGGTCCAGTTAGTTAAATACTTATTAGCAATAGCTAACAGTCTAGTTAATTATCTCATTCACTAATTTAAGCTAACTATCAGACACCATCACTGTCACAAAAGTCTGAGACCCTTCAGCACTCGGTGAAATGGGATAGAATATATATATATATATATATATATATATATATATATAAGTATTTAATCATCGCAGTGCCATTTTTTTTAACACAGGAAAATCCTCTAAAGTTTTTTTAAAAGCAAGTAGGTACATATTTAGTTTTAAATGAAAAATATGTACAATTTAAATAATAATGAAAAAAACTGAATTTAGTGTTAAGTTCAATCCACCAACAGTGCTAGCAGTTCTCAACTATCTCCCTTTTATTAAAAAGAAAATATTGTTGTCTTCAGTTAAGCATTTATTGAATGAGAACAACATTGGCAAACACAAACAAATCTTATACAAACCATAAGGTGAAATGTAAATTCGCTTCAGGGATGATGATTACCCAAATTTCTCCTTACAGTTTACTCTATATGATTTTACTTATGCAATTTATATGTATTCACATAGCTAAAAATAGATGAAGTAGGGTTCAAAATGGGAATATAAACCATATTTCTCTTATCCTAGATTGTCTTCAATAATATTTATAATTATTTATTCATTGCAGTAAGAATTTGTGCAAGAAAACAGTAGACATGAATTTTCTTGCTGAATACTTGGACAATAATGGATTTGTCTGTCTCATTTTTAGCAATGCATTATAACTGTTTATTGCACCTGTTTGGTTGTATCACTTAATAATAATGATAACAATGATCTTTCATGTAGTGGCAGTTTCTTGTGAAATGATAGGATCCTTTTCTTATTTTGATATCTTTTCATAGTTATCATTTAAGTTTTATTTGGACTAGTTTATGCTGCATTTCAACAAAATGTTCACACTCTGTCAAAACAGCATGGTGCTTGATCTTTTACTTATGACCGTGCCTGGTACCAAAAAGGTTC
Source organism: Vandiemenella viatica (assembly GCA_031002005.1). Taxonomy (NCBI): domain Eukaryota; kingdom Metazoa; phylum Arthropoda; class Insecta; order Orthoptera; family Morabidae; genus Vandiemenella; species Vandiemenella viatica. The sequence goes on along the minus strand of CM061921.1, from coordinate 236,302,912 downwards.
TACTTTATGTGGCTGCCAAACCCTTGATGAAACCTCAGGAGTTAAAGTTTTTTAAATAACACAGCACACTTGTTGAAATATTAAAGTTTGTACTCAAGTAAAAGTTCTCATACATGTTTCCAGTATCAGATAATTTTGATTAAGGCATCGAACTATTGGATCTAAATAAACATTGCAGATTATGCACACTCACACCAGGCAAACATTCATCCTAAACCCCCTAACTAGGATGAGGTGTTATAAGTGCATACTGAATAAAGCCTTTGACTATACTATGTTCGTTCTCATCTGGCGCGTCAAGGTCACGTGCCCCTCGCCCCGCACTTCACCTCACCATCCCCTCCAGTTGCCTTCCCCTCCGAATAGACCGCTGCCTACAGACATGGTTGTTGGTCATAGTATTATCGTTTTTATTCCAATACACCATTATAAATGGCGTCAGTCAAAAACAATTATTTTTGAAGTGTATAATTTTTTTAAGACGCTAGAAAACTCTGAAGAGAAAGTTAAAATTCTTTTTAGGGAACCACAAAAAATGACACAGAGGTGCGTGGCGTATCGTTACGAACAGTGCAGCAAATATTTAAACAACGTGTTTTGAGAATTAACATACACTGGGAAACATATCTAAAAACTGGATTTAAACCTTGAAATGTCTTGCGTGACTTTTAAAACTGAAAATAATGACTGGAAGCAGTAAGTTTTATTCGTTGATATGTAAATAATTTTTATCTTTATTAACATATGAAATTGTAGTTGGTAAACACGCAATTTCTATGACATACGATTCACTCATTTCTGTCACGACAGATAGCTCGATTTTACTGAAGAAATCATCAAATTAGAAGTAACATATCGTACCTCATACCTTATGATGATGTTTGCACATGCGCGGCAGTGGTTTCCCCTTCACCTGTAGGGGCTGGGGTAGTGGAGTGGGGATAGAGCAGAGTGGCCTTTACCCGCCTTTTCTGTCTGAACATAGTAAAGCACCAGTCACAATTCACTACTTAAGATATTCATCCTACATCATGGAGCAACCTGCCACTGACTAACCTTGAAGAATACTGGTAAAAGACTGGACAAAATTCATCAAGTCTGATGCCTACTTATAGACAAATTAAGAAGCAAGACATCAGCCCATAGTTTCAAAAATTAATATCTTGCTAAACATTTTATACCTGAAGTTGTAATTTAGATATGTTTCTTAATGCAGCTTGTTCTTAATTTTGAAACCCTACTTATTCCTCAAAAATGATTCTACTCAAATTTCACTTAATTTCGTGATGTAAGCTTTTGGATGCCAGGAGTTGACAATACATTAACAATAACAATTAGAAAATTCTACTTTTCTCCTAAAAATCTAACACCTTTCCTGAAACTGATAATATGATTTTGACCTCCATAAATTCATCAATTTTCTGAACCTATTCTTGCTTTACTACCTGTTTTACTGCATGTTTTGTTTTTATTAATGTTATGAAAATACATTTTTATAAATTATTTAATTACTCAAATTTCTGTTAAAAACTTGCCTTTCCTTGCTGACAACAACTTGTGATACAAAAATCTAAACTATCTCTTTGCATTAACTCATAATTCCAAATTTTGAATACGCTTTCTCCAAGCAGATGGCCTGACATGACTGAAAATCTAAATATCTTTTTAACTAAACTTTTTTCATCATAGAAAATACAACAAAAATGATTGTAATATTTAGCTTTCCCAGTTGAAATGAATATATCAAAATTCTTTAATATCTTAAACTTGTGTCTTTTATGAAAGTGGTTTAATTTCCAGCTAAAGAGTACTTTACTATTAAGAATAGTTAATAGAAATTATTTGCTGTGCAAATTATATGGAGTATTCTGCCTCTAAATGGTTCTGGTGAGATTATAAAATATATTACAACTTATTAGAATATAATATTTTCATATGTAGAATTTCCAGTAAAATCTATTAACTATTTCTTTCCATAGTTAAAAAAAAATGATAAACCAAAATAATATTTCATTTTGTATTTTTTTTCCATATATTGAACATTCTTATGAGAAAAAGTTTCTTTATCTGAAGTTCACATTCAAGAACTACAGCACATGCTTCTTCCCTGATGGTAAACTAACTATTCCAGTTAAAAGATGACCTCATGATATTTTCATCACTTTGTATTACTTCATTAACAATAGAATAAGGAAATACCAAATATTACGTGAAATCCAATCTGATTATATTATGAGATTTAAAAATTTAAATAAAATACTTTCACCTGTTTGTAGTAAAATTTGGAAAAAGTTAGCTAGCGAACTCTGTTATTGTGGAGAGGGGGGGGGGGGCCCACACGGCTTATACTAAACTGTGGCCTAAGGATATACTGTCTTGCAGTTCCCAACCAACTGAAAACGTCAATGGGTGAAGGTATGTTTTAAATAATGTTCACTGTAGATTTTTATGAAATGTTCAAACCATATATTCTTCCAAAATTATTACATCATACGGTAACCAAATTTACGGCATCAAACTTCTTTTTTTAAATAAACAATTCCAGGTATAAACCCTGATACAAGCTGCAAGCAACTCCTGATGACCCCCTAACTGAATTAGTTCAATTACATCAGAGTAAATCACTTCCCCACTATCTGTTGAAGTCAGTCCAACATGGCCAAATTACTAGCCTCTCACACACCTAATATTTCCAGGTTCTTCTCCATTCATCGAGCCAAATTGGCTGTATGGCCAACACAATCTACCTGTCCAAGTGCCTTCAAACAACTGCCCCCCTCCAGGGGTTCCAGCGCTCTATTTATAGAAGACCGGGTAGATTTCACAATTTTCCGGGATTTTTACCCTATGAAATATTATTTTTCCTTTGATCTACTTGAAATTTTGGTGGGAGGTAGCCCTCGTGATATTTTCTTCACTTTGAATTACTTCATTAACAATAGAATTAGGATATACCAAATATTACCTGAAACTCAATCTGATTATATTTTGTAGTTTAAAAATTTTAAATAAAGTACTTTCATCTGTTTGTATTAAAATTAAAAAAAATATATCTACCACACTAATTTAATGGTACCTTTCACTTATACCATAAACTGAGATGATTTATATGTTAAAAGTCACTTGTTCAGCATATTTCTGGTTCAAGAAAAAACATCACAGTCACCAGAAATATTTCTTTGTAGTGCATGGCACAAGTCAATTTTCAAGCACTGTTTCAATTGTAATGAAAAGCAATTCTCAATAACACATTCTTAAAAAAAGAATTTGTCCAATAAGTCATCTAATTATTTGTCATAATGAGTACATGGCATTAACAAGATATTTGTTTAATTGAATCAACTCATAGAAAATTAAGAATATCTAATCATCGAATCTTTGCTAGATTGACATACGTTTGCTTAGGAGGCTCTTTTTACACTGCTTTTCTCCTCTCTACAAACGCAGGTAATGTGAGGGTTTTAATTTTTAATGTTCAGAATTAATTACACATTTCCATTGTATTTATTTGTCAATTATTGAAATAAAATAGAGATTATCCAAGAAACGGATCCAGGTATTATAAATTTTCAATTCGGCTAGATGATAACACACACATATTCCATCCTTTGCATCAACATTATTATCACAGTGATACAATACAATACATTTATTTTCCATTAATACCAGTATAAGAGACTGGCTGTGTGGGATGTGGGAAGTTATCAATTAAAATTTAAAATATTGCATAATAAAATAATACATACACCAGAAGATGTGCAGTCATAGCATAAATGGTACATGAATTAAGTCAACTACTTTTACACACACTACTGGCAGTTATACTTATATAAACAATGCCATAAGGCAACTGAAACAATGACAGAGAAAATAGACAGTCACTGTTGAAATCTGAAGTCTTGAAATCTGCAGGAAAAAAAAAACCATCCCATACATCATTAATTGAAATGCTAAGAAGTAAGGTGAAAGACTGAGTTACAACCGGTGAAACCACTATGGGGATAATATGGGAAAAGTATCATGTACAGGAAGTGATAGATATTTGAAGAAAATTGTCACATTATAGTGTTGCTATGGAATAAAAGCAACATAATGGATTGTACCTATGGGATAATGTAGGAAAGAGATTTCAAAATGAAGCTGAATGGAGATCAAAGCACTGCTCCAAGTATAAATTATATGATGGCAGATCGGAAAGTAATGCACAATAATATTTTCTCCCCTGGAATGTTGAAATTTCACAATGATATAGTTTGAAGTTTGCGCTACAGAGGGTATTTTGTATTCATGTGCAGCTCTAGTGAGAGAAGTGTGAACTATGAACAAACATGGCGCGCATGTATAAAGAGCAGCGAAGTGTAGTTTGATATTTGTGGGCCAAAGGGCATTCGCCAAGTGAAATTCACAGGGACATGCATGGCATGTATGGGGAAGACTGTCTGGACTATAGCAATGTCTTCAGGTGGTGTGCATTCTTCCAAGAGGGCCGCGTGAACCTTAGTGATTCGCCACGCTCCAGGCGGCCAGTAACAGTTTCAACTCCGCAGAATGTCCGTGCCATTGAGACAGCAATATTGAAGGACCGGCGTGTGCACCTGCGAACCTTATTCCAAATTTCCTATGGTGCAGTGTACAATATTGTTCATGACACATTGAAATTCCGTGAAGTTAGTGCTTGCTGGGTGCCTAAGAACCTGACAGACAACCAGAAGGGCCAGCGAATGATGACAAGCTTGGATCACTTAACGCATTATGCCGCAGAAGGGCATGACTTTCTGAAAGGAATCATCACTGGTGATGAGTCGTGGGCATACCACTACACGCCCGAAACCAAGCAGGCCTCTATGGAGTGGAAACATGCTGGTTCCCCAGTACAAAAAAAAAAATTCAAGGTGACTCAATCTGCTAAGAAAGTGCTTGTGACATTGTTCTGGGACATGTTTGGCATGTTATTGGTGGACTTTGCTAAACACAGAACCACTGTGAATGCTACAGCCTATATGAAAACATTGGTCAAGTTGCATCGTGCCCTTCGTGACAAACGCCGCAACATTAATGCTAATGGTGTCAAACTTCTTCATGACAATGCACGTCTCCATGTTACTGCTCCTGTTCATAAGAAACTCACCACTTTTGGGTGGGAGGTGCTCCAGCATGCACCAAACAGTCCAGACGGGGCACCGTCTGACTTTCATCTGTTTGGTCCCATGAAGAAATTCCTGGCCGGCCAACATTTTGCAACAGATGCGGAAGTGAAATCAGCAGTCCGCAGATGGCTACATTCCCAACAAATGGACTTCTACGAACAGGACATATTGAAACTTGAATCACGATCGGAGAAATGTGCTGAGAAAATTGGTGACTATGTAGAAAAGTAGGTCAATGATGTAAGTTAAATTGTGATTTTTTTGGTTGTGGTACATATTAAACTTTTTGGGAAAAAAATAATTGTGCGTTACTTTCTGATCTGCCCTCGTAGATAAATTTTAAGAGGAAAATATACAAGTATTTAAATCTGATGAAATTGGATTATAAATTAGAATAATTTGGAGAGTATATTTCTCACTGTAAATAAAGTATCATTAATGAATTTAAGTCTTACATGACATATTTCTCAATTAAAAGAAGCAAAAGGCTGTGAGGCTAACTGAGAGAACTGCTTAAATATCATATAGCAAAATAATGAATATTATTATTCAACTTAGGATTCATTTAACTTATGAATGTTTTTAATGTATACAAACCTCCAACTTATTTATTGTTAAATATAATAATAATAATTATTATTATTAATTTAAACTGTGATGGAGCTAACACTCCAGTGTAAATTCACCTTGTCATCTAATTACCACTTTTTATATTATCTTTTTAAATTCTCATTTTGTTGAATTATAATTGTACAACATAGAAATAGGATATTCCTTGAATTTACAGTATGTGTGTATAAATTTTCAATATGAATAGTTACCAAATAAATACTAAAGAACATTTGCTGACGAGCTATATATTGAGTTGCATGTTTCCATGTATATGCTTTATTAATGTGAATGCCTAGATTTTGTATTTTTGTTTCCATTAACCTCATGATGGGAACTGTTATACGTGACCTTAAATGCAGAGTATAATGGGTTTTGTGTGTGTTACTGGAAGGGTAAGGAACATTTGTGCAAACAAGCTGTTTAATTCAGTATTATGTAGATATCCCAATACTGCAATTATGCCAAGAACATTAAGTGTTGAGTTGCTATGATTAATGTGCCAATTTCATATCCCATGGACTGTGAGATGCAGGGTGTTATTTTGTTTTTGCAATTTGAAAAAGTTCTTCAAACACAGCCAGAATTTAGAGGTAATTCTTTTAAAATGGTTTAAAAAAATGTAAATTAATCCAGGATATTAGGGAAACAATCTGTCATCATTAATACATCTAAACCAGAGATAGGATGCATAATTCAACAAATCTGACTCTTCATTATTAGTGAGGTTTTCTTTGATAAAAAGACATGGAGCTTGTACAAACTGTCACCAAACATTTATAACTATATAAAATCCATGAATTATAAGTTTCAAGGATGCTCATAGATGACCAAAGAGCTTTGAAAACTGGTGCTTTGAGTGTGTCAGATAACATTACTTATGTCAGTATACCTTCAAAAACAGTTTAAAGAGTCCTTAAAACACTTAAAACCAACAGCAAATCGGTTTAGAAGCATTTTCCAGTAGTTTGAGAGTCGGAGAACATGTTAGTAAGGAGTTTTGAGCTATTTTATAAGTGTGTGAAAGTACTATAGTGAAAGTTAATATTTTTAGAAGCCTTTTGGCCACATTCATTTTCAGAGGTGTAAGACAAGATGCCAATTCAAAATAGGTGTAACACTTGCGTTTTAGAAAATTGTATTAAGGAGACATCGTGAACTATGGGATCTTGCAAGCTGATGGAAAAGGTTGCACAACATACTTTTTACACCTATTTTTCAAGGTACAGTTAAGATTCATAGCTCAAAATGTTTGCCATAAAATAATACGCAACATATGAAATGATAGAGTCAATAACTAACCGGAAAGTATGTTTTTTAGAAAAAATAAGAGATTTCGCTGACTTTGCAATTCAGCATTTCTGTGAACATATGGGTCTGAGGGCATAGAAATGACATTTAGATTAAAGGAAAGTTTCCAGTGAACACATGGAGTGATTTTTGTAAAGATTCTGACAAAATATAAGCTGTAAAAGGGAAATTAAGGTTTAAACGTAATGGTTGCTACAAAGCGTCATTTTGGAAACAAAGGTTTAACATTAAGGGAAATAGATAATGAGGAAATAATATTACCATCAGATAGAGAATGAAATTTAGCAAAGTTTGAGATATATTACAAATTGGTAGCACTCATATATTTGGAGATAATCAACACCAAAGTTTTTAGCTGACTTTGCACTTATAGTCAGAGTAGATTTTCACTATCAAATACATTTGGGATTTAGACATGTTATATGTCAAACATTGAGGAAATTTTTATAAATATTTTGATAACAGAATCATTTCACAGACTAAAGAAGTTTAGGAATGATTGCACACCAAACTCCAACTTTCACATCATGTCGCGGCTGTTCATGGATAAGGTGTGGATTTTAAAATTAATAATATTTCTTCACAAACACTGCAGAGAGTTAGCCAGAACAGCCTTAGAAAATGTCAAGCATGTATTGAAGCTGATATCTAACATTTCCAGCATGTGATATAAGGTAAGAAATCAGCGCACGCATGAGGCTGAGGCGTTCCCAAGCACGGGCGATGCGCCGTGTGCCTTCCCAGCAAGCGAGGCGGCGCTGCCCCGGGCGATTTTTCAAGTGCGCGTGGACACGTCATAAATGAAACACCCTATAAATAGATTTACTGTGGCTGGCCTTGGGGCAGCAACATGAGTGCGTGATGGCATGGTTTGGGATGGAAAGAAATTTTATGACTATCAAAATTTTGCAGTATTTCAGGCTTAGAAAAATTCAGTAATTTTTTTGAATCAATAAAGAAACTTTTCATGGTGCATCAGATTTAACCTTTAGACTACCATTATTGTTTTCTTAAAAAGTAAAACAAATTCCCTCATATACATGTTTAGTAGGCTTCGTAAAAGCTGTTCATGCATGGTCATACTCACATTATGTTATTAGGTGTGGAGGGAGGCGAAATTTCGGGGGCTGGTATTACTGGTTGGGACAAATATGTCCCAGTGGTATTATAGCCATGAAATGAAAAGAGAAATAATAGTTTAATTTTTTTTTATTTTGGCAAAATTTACAAAGAGTGTATTGATGAAAATTTAGAGTGAAGTTATTTCTGATATGATTTGAATCATTGTTGGAGAGTTTTCTTTTGTTGCTCATTTCAAAGGCCTAAAAATATGTAAAAAACCATGGTAAGAGCCAGTTTTACTGTGGGCATAAAGGTACGTGAAACGACCATGGTAAAACCAACTTGAGGATGAAGTAAAACTTCTGTCCAGTACGGGTGGGACATGTATATCCCACCAGCGAATATTGATGAAATGATTATATAATATTATTATATACTTACCAGGTGCTGACTGGACAAAAGTAAAATACTTGGAGATGAATGATTGCAATTATTTTACAAAACAACATGAAATAAACACAGAACGGCAGCTCTGCACAACCGCTGAAAAGCAACTGGTGGGAAACAATTGTTTTGCTTCTCAGAACAACATAACTGATGCCATCTACGAACAGAATTCAGAACTAAATGTTCCATGGACACTTCTATACCAGTGGAACAGCATCGTACGACTTTCAGAATCACTATTTCCCCAGTGGTTTCTGAATGCCATTTCATGGGACACATATGTCCCCTTGGTAGTCTAAGGATTAAAAGGGTGTTTTTTTTGTTTTGTTTTTATCTTTAATATGGAGTGATTGTTGTAATCTGAGTGACTTGGAATTCATGGAAAATAAATGGTATCAAATGTAAATGTAACACTGCTGATAATAGTTAATCTCTGTTCAGTGTAACTTACTGATAACAGCTTGTTACATAATTTTTAAGAATATACAGTGACTTAAATGACTGTACAGACTTTCATTTGAGCTTCCTTACACAATTCATTCAACATTAATCTTATTCTCAGTTTTGTTATCTACTTTAGAAAATAATTCTTTTGAAAACAGTGGAGTAACATCAATGATATGGTCTCTGGTTGCAAAAGCATTATTAATTATCAACCACCCAATATTAAGCAGAATGATAATAATTATTGAAATTAGCAAACTAACCTTCCATTCATCTGTGACACTGTGATTTAACACTGTATCATGTGAGCCATGTGACCTTAGTGTCTTACTTCTCATTCCTGATTGTTCTTATTTGCTCAAGGATAAGTCAATTTTTACTAAATTAATTTTTATTGTTTGTTTTCTGAAGTTTTCTTGAATTTAACATATGACATTTGATTTTTTATTTGTAGTTAATAGGGTAATATTAGAATACTCTTCTTTTATGGTAAGCTCTATACACACTGCACACTCCAGAATGGCACTATTGTGGATTTTGTTGAATGCTTTGTGTAACTGCTTGTAATGGGAAAATGTTGCTTGAGGTTATGTAACGTTCACACATTGAGCTGCGATCATGATGCCTGTAGGTGTGACTGTCTGATACCTTTTCTTGAAGATGCTGCTTGATTAAAATACCTTATTTAATTGCCAAACTGTTTACTATTAATTTAACTTAAGTGCATTGGAGATCACGCTCCGGTGGCAATTTCCGTACACAGCCATTCTTACCCCATTCCTGTACCCACCTACTTTTGACCTCTACAAATTTCAACTTTAAATTGTTTCATTGTTTTTGGTAAATTATTCATCAATTCTCTTGGTAACTTATTCCAATCCCTGACCCCCTTACATATGAAATAAAATCTTTCCATACCCTTTGTAGAGATTTATGTTGTGTAGCCGGTGGTTCAAGATATGATTTAAGACGTGGAGATATGTTGCCATGTAGTGATTTAAGATGCTTGCGGCCCACACTGTGGTGAGCGATGCATGCATGTGGGGTTGGTAATATGCTTAACTGTTTAGGCTTGCAGGTTAGATTTTCTATTAAGTCAATTCACAGGTCACTTTTAAGTTAACAACTGATTTATTTACCAAGCACATACATTTATCCCAACCACCACCACTAGTTATACTTGTTCATCTTGACCATGGATAGGGCTATACAGTATTTCATTTCCTCTGATTGCAAGTTCTGACCACACTTCTGCCTATTGAGTCTACACACTGTGTCATCATTTCTCACTACTACAAACTTGTCATTTGTCAAGAAGCAACTTCCCTAACCTGATCAGCGGACAACATTTTAATACTTTTAGATCCATTATACAATTATAAAGGGTGCGCTGTGACCTTGACCCAACTCCTGTGGCAGCCAACTACAGACTGACTCTCTTAGCGGCTACCATCAAACTGACTCAACAATTACTCCACCGTTCACAACAATGCTTCGTGGTGACTTCAGCTTTACAAATACTATACCTGGCTTAATACAGTCTCACCACACTTTATGCCTGAATTCAAGTGCCAGCTTGTTGTTACAGTAATCTCTTCCCTTCCACGCACTACTTTACTTCTTACACCAGTATCTTTCCACACCTCATCACCAACATATGCCTTGTAGACCCCCATGACTCTTTCACCCTTCTCCTGTCTTCCAGTGAATCCCATTCCAGTTCTTTTATCATATCGGTTACTGATTGTGCTCTGTTGTAATTTCCAGATAAAAATCTAGCAGCCCTTCTTTGAGCCATCTCCAGCTCCTGTATTTGATACAAAAAATGTGGGACCCATACTATGCCACCATATTCAAGCAATGGTCTGACCAAATTTTTGTAACCAATTCCTTTACCTCTCTCATATATCCCCTCATCACTCTCTCCAACAAGTGAAGGATTTTGAAACCTTTTCCTACCATCTGTCGAATGTGTGCCAACCAGTAGAGCTTGTTATCAAATGTTATGCCAAGATATTTACATTTTGAGTCTTCAACAAGCAATACTTCCCCCACCATAATCATAATCAACCCTTAGTTTTTTTTTTTATCTGCATATCCAATAAGCTGACTCTGTAAGGTAACAAGCTCCCTTACAATTTTTGTGAATAATTTTTTTTGTTAAAAATTAATTAGATATTAGTCTTGCTTGTGCTGTGTATATAAATGTCATCTATGATAATGTATAGCTGTGGACAGAGAGAAGGGAATATGGTGAGTTTTGGATGAGAATATAATATCTAGCTGGCACGTAGTTGAATAAAAAATGGAATGTAAAGAAGTGTATTTTGTACCAAGTGACTATAAATAAAAAAAAGTGCTTTCGAGTGTTTCTTAAAAGAATCCATTGTCAATATGTATATTATTTATTTGTTTGTTTCTGAACTGTGAATTGAAATAATCTGCCAGCTTCTGCAGCTAATATTACGGCTTGAAGACGCAGATTAAACACATGAAGAGGAGCTAAGGTAAATTACCTGAATCCAGGAAGAGGGGATCTTACAACTCTTCTTTGCATTTATCTTAATTCCATGTTTATCAACCCAGCTATATATCCATTCCAGATCACCCTGCAGAAGTTCACAGTACTCTACTGTTTTCATCGTTTTGTATAGCATTATGTCATCTGCAAACAATCTAATCTCTGATAGTAAACCATCGACATAACCATTCATTAGAATAATGAACACCAATGGCCCCAATACACTACACTGTGGCACCCCCATTTTTACTTCCACTTCTTTTGATACTGATATTACTGCAACAAATAATGGTAGAGAGGTTATTCATCCAAATAAAACGTCACTACTTGATAATCACTCTCCATATTCTTTGAAATTTAATGAATTTATTACTGGTATCAGATCATCCATTAGAAATATTGATGAAGCCTATATTGGACAATCAAGTGCAAATATGAATATGGCAGGTTATTCTTCAAGTCACAACACTGGTTAAAATCATTCACTCTTGCAAACATTCATAGATTTGTACCCCACATTAGAGTGAGCTTTTTCAATTGCTTAAACACTGCTATTTTTGACTTCTTAATACATTGTAAGAAATGTTCCTACCACTGAATTTAAAGTAAAGTTTTGCTTTTCAAAAATGAGTATTAGTGTAAACGAACTTTGTCTGAGGTGCGAGAATTAAACTTGTAGTATTTTGGAAATGTTCACTTATGTGGTGCTACAGGTACAATGGTTAGATTACGACTGTTGGCCTGCACTGCTGATTTCATACTGAAGGCCGAGGCAAAGAACATTGCCAATTTATATACTCTCAGATAACCTTGAGCTGGATTGATCTGGAATATCGATGTATCCCAGCTAGAATTTTTTTAAAAAATCCCATTTTCTAATGGTACACTACTATTCTGAATTTGTTTAGAATATTTTAGTTAAGACAGATTTTCTCACTATAATTCATGTTTAAGAGTTAATAATTTCTAAAAGTCATCTGTGGTGAGGTTATCAAGTTTCAATACTAAAATTCTATTTTTCCTCCTTTAAATTTCAAATTACTGTTAAACTGTTATGTTATTATTACTAAGTGAATTTTTCTCTATTATTTAAGCCAACTTTTATCATCATAGCTCTTTTATTAACAAATTTCAAATTTTTTATTCTACTAATAAACATATTTAGAATCTCTCTACTTTTAGTTATAATAGGTATCTCAATGTCAACAATATGCTGCCATAAAAATTTGAGTTATATCTTTTCATCAATTTTTAATTTTAATTTTAACAGTTTTCCTGTTGTTCACCTAAATACAACTTGAAATTGAAATATCTTTCTTAATAAATTTTTAGGACCCACAAATTACACCTCAAAATAATCATAATTTTAAGCTTTATTCATGGAAATGAATGTAGCCAAATCTCTTGGTATTACAGTTTCTAAAACTTTTGTTTCCTCCATAAATAGTTATATTCTTTATTATTAAGAAAATGTTTATAAACACCCTTTATTATATAAATTATATGTCATAGACCCTTTTAAATGGTTTAAGTGAGGTGTTAGATATGTAAAATGCTTTAGCATTAGAATAACAAGTTCCTAAAATGTGAGTACAAACTTTTATACACAAGTTATTTCAATAATACATTATTACGTTGTTCCTAAAATATATATAATGTCCCAACATTGAAAAATGGCTATCACAAAGCGAATTTTAAATGAACTCTCCAATACATCCACAGTTCTCCAAGAAAATATAATTATTCTAATGGAGGTAAGCTAAAATCTGGCATTTAGATAGGGAATGATATATGGCAGAAGTGACACACGTGTTGACTACAGCTGCTTAAGGAAGGGACTACTATTTTCAGAACATTCAGGAATAATATCTAACAAAACTGCAGTTTTTTAAAAGGAGTCTAGCAAAAAAAATCTGAACTTACATTTATAACTTTTCCATTTTTCCTCCAAGTAAGAACTGCCTCCACATTTTTGTCTATTTTGCATTCCAAAATGATTGTTGTTGATTGGCTAAATTCAAACAACTTTGGATTAACAGACACTTTTACAGGATCTTGCACTTGAAGAAATGTTTTACCATAAGACTTGCCACCTATAGGAAACATTTTTGCATTTAATAATGCGATATTAAACATGATAATCAAATATGGTAGTCCCAAAATCATAAAAAAATCCATTCATAATTTTAAGAAGATAAATTATTGTGAGGAAATGAATTAATAATAATTTTAATAACTGGTTCCATACATCTACTATACAATTGCTTATAAACTGGATTCACTGGTGTTCCTCAAGAATTGTTCCTCATATGTGTAGAATAATAAAATCCCAGAAGTTCAAAATGACATATGATTTTAGGGGGCTAAAGAAAGTTTTGTTATTAACAGGCATCTGATAGCTGAAATTGAAAAAAAGTGTTCCATATGAGG
>CM061921.1:236240186-236287941 GCA_031002005.1 Vandiemenella viatica | reverse complement strand
CGGTCTTTACTAAATTTATTTCCCGGAGCACTACACTCCCTTCTAGATGCTAAAGTGGTTTTAGGCAGAACTTTCCCAACAAGACCAGTTTCATCAGCATTGTACAAAATCTCAGGATCATAGGAGGCTGTTGCAACTTCAAATTATTCAATAAAATCTTCTGCAGATTTGGAGTCTGCTTTTAACTTCTCCTCACTTAAATCTAATTCATGGACAATGTGCCTGGACTTAAAATTTCTTAGCCAGCCATTACTTGCTTAAAAGGATGAACAACCCAGCTTCTGAGCTAATTTTTTAGCTTTTTCACAAAGAATCAGACCAGAAATTGGGTTTCCCATAGAACATTGGTGCAAAAACCACTTGAAAATGGTATCATCTAAATTTTTTGTTTGTTGCTGCCTTCATTCATTTTCTTGAAGAACTTCCATTTCATTTTCAAGCACTGTTTTCAAGTTTAAAAGTGTTCTAATGTCTGAAGTCATTTATTGTCCAACACCATACATCTCAGCCAACTGTTTATCATAACTCCTTTAACTGAATATAATTTTTATTTTATCTGCTAACGATAACACAACATGTTTCTTTTAGAAACCATGATAAATAACGAAAGGCACTCACAAACAAAGCAACACACCAACGTCAAAGAGTAACGTCACAGTAGCAGGTCAATAGCATACTGACTGAGTAATTAAATGTCAGGGCCAGCCACCTGGTGATGACTACAATGTGGTTGGCCGACAATTGGAGCAGCGACACTTGGGGTCACAACAATGGGGGTGCCACAGTTTTTTCCCCAGCTTGGAAAATTCCTAAATCCGCCACTGGGAAGGACAATAGTGTGTAGGCAGAATCATTATTTTGCGAATTGCAGTACATTTCTGTCTTACTTAAAAAAAGCGATTTGGATATTCCATGATTCGGATAGTCGGAGTTTGGGTAATTTGAGTTCTACTGTACTAAGAAATTTCTACTGCATCATGTCATTTTCATCCATACTCTTATCACATCTGACTGATCAATTGTAAAAATCATGGACGCTGCTGGTTCGTAAATAGAATCCTCAAGTTCTTATGCAATATTGACATTTGATCAGAACCAGCAAAACCTTATTTTATTTCTGATCGTCTTGAAACTTTTATGTGTTAGAACATTATTTAAATGTCATTTCATGTTATGACTACCTTCCTTGTAGGTGTCAAGGTTTCTGAGAAAAAAAAATCCTAATGTTATAAAAACCTTAGATTCTTCCTTATTCCCAAAGTTTTTAAGCCTGTGAGCTGATTCTATTCTAAAATTAATCTATAGAAAATCCTTTAACTTTTGACGTATAATACAACCAGATTCCAGTGAAAATCCCATTTTTGTGCTATTACATAATTTCTTCCAAACTTTGTTACTAAGAATTTACAAAATATTGGTCCTATTGAGCTGAATCTAGTGTTAAGCTTCTTAAACTTTAATTTTATCTATTTGTGGTGTTATTCAAGTATTACCTTATCTCTTTCCTCATTGTCTTGTGTTGACCGTTTGTTGATTTTTTCTGACGGCTTGTTGGTGGCGTTAATTCTTCACACACTGCCATCTTTTTTAAGACCTTCAATTCAACTTTTCATGTTTAAAAATTATTATGACCAAAAAATAAGTTGTTTCTTTGTACTTTGCAAAATTTTATTCTCAAAATCAGTGATAAATTACTCTCACAGGTACGTAGTTTAGCCTGTTTATGATGTGGTGTCTTTACTCAAAATATATTTTCCTTACAAATACATACTTCCAATTTCACTATCAACTCTATCTTTCTGTATAATATGTATCTTTCTATTCCAAATGAGATGATGTATAAATCATTCCTGTACCTCACAGCTGACATTAAAAAAAGACTGATTCGGTGTAGTTTCGACCACACTTTTTAAAGTAGTTAAATTCATCCTAACTCTTACCATAAATTTTGTAGACCCTAAGTGTCTGATCTCATTGTGTTTGTAATTTATTTCTGTAGCTCTTAAAAGGAATGCAAGAAAATATTTTACAAAATAAGAAAATTGTATTTATTATTTACGGTGACTTATTACCTTGATTTATTTCTACTTCCTAATATGATTTCTAACTCTTAAAATCCATGAAAACATTTCTGAAAGAGGTTTACTATAGGTTTTATATGTGTTTGTTGCTCTTTAAACTAATTTTGACAGTATATCGAAAAATGAGATTATATTACTACAGTCTATAAGAAACACTATAAATGTCTCCCCATCCTCCATATTGTAGTTCACTGATTGTAGGCACATCTAGTTCATTTTTCTTCATTTCTTGTTTGTAGTTTTACACTTTGCAACTACATTACCTGCCCAAATAATTGCATTTTTATCGTCTTTCTTCTTATTTATATTTTCCTCTTCATTTCCAAATAATCACACCTTGCTACTTTCATCTCACAATAAAGTGAGGTTTTAAACCTGGATTAAAAAAAAAAAGAAATTGTTGCCTATTTCAAGATCCCCTCAGTAATAAGTGGTAGTTTTCTGCTTAGCAGTAATTTACAGAAAATAATCAGCCAGCTAAAGTGGTTCTGAAATCATCTGTTGCTACCTAGCATTACACAGATATTGTAGTTGCCTATTGGTCAAAATGAGGTATTTCATTTTATAGTTATCACCCATATCTTGAAGGCATCCAAGAATTGTGTCTTGTGGGGGTTAAATGTTTCCCATTAGTTTATAGAATAAAAAAACAAACAACAACAAAAAAACAAAAAAAACATAAATTTGAATTTGTGTGAAAATTACAGTAACATTTCATAGTCCTATTTACTGCAATTGTGCTTCAGGAGACATCAAGAAAGGTGAAATTATTTAACCTTCCTGACTTTTCAAGAATAGTAATTCAAAATGCTACTCAATTTGATGAAGGAACATATGAATGTGAAGGTTTAAAAAATGATCGTAAAGGTAAGATTTTATTCAGAATATGAAAATAAAGTTGTTTGGTGTTCAGTGTCCACTGATTTGATTTTCTGTGTCGCAGATACTGACTACTCTGTTGGAAGATATGTTGAAATCCCTGATGTAACAGCAGTGGATCATTTATTATCAGCAATAGTTGGTAGCAGTGTTACTCTGGAATGTCTGGTGACAGGCATACCGTATCCCGCAGTTACATGGTTACACAATGGCGCTGCACTTTCCGAAAGCAGACTTAAGGTGACTTAGAATTATGCTTTGCTCATGTACATATGTTTTTAACAAAAGGGAAAAATAACAATCCATAAATTTACAGTGCTTAACATGTCCTTCAAAGCCAACAGTTATATAGAGCAATTGGGCTCTAGTCTTTCATATATAACAAAAAAAAAACTAAAACAGCAACAGCTTTGACTTATCTAGCTTGTAGAGATGAGTCTTCTTCTTGTGAAGGGTAGTTAATTTGGAACACCAAAAGATGAAACTTGACCCTCAAGCTCTTTAGAAGATCAACTTACAAACTATTAATAGAGATTGTTTTATCCCATTAATAAAAAAATTAATAACATTCAAAATGAAGGTTATATAGGAACAAATTATACCCAAGTATAAAAGTTTTTTTTAATATTTATATTTTCCTGTTTCAATTTTAAAAAATCCATTCGGCTTCTATACTGTGTGCACCTTCTAATCAATAACAATGTTTGTTCTTTATGTTTACAAATATATGGGAAACTGTTCTGGTATTCAAATGGCATGATTTATGAAACAATAAGAATGTATTCAAATTTATTTATCTGTATGTAACAGTATTTATTTATTTTGTGTCAAAAATGCTGCTTTTTACAAATTGTTAGAAACAGTAATAACAATAACAAAAATAAAATTATATCCCTCAATACCAAAGATTTCATATAACGGATGACCAAATGTCAGCAATTTGAATGGCATTGCAACTGGCATGAAGGAGGTCTTGCAGAGTGCAGGTTGATGGGCACTGCAGGCTATTGTATAAATGCTGAATGGTCTGTTCTGTGCCACACTCACATGCATTATTAGGATCTTCAAGATAATGCCATCTTGCCAGATTATCTTTTGTCCTACCCACTCCACTTCACAGCGAATTTACCGCTCTCCAGGTCTTCCAGTCAAAGGTTGCCACTTGATGGTAGTTCCTCTACAGTAGGTACCCATTGATTAATATGAGTCATTCTTACATGTCACAGATTGAGCTGGCCAACTTTCGGTGGCTCATCTAAATCATCTGTTTTCCTAAGGAAGCTTTTTCTAGATTTCAGCCTTTGTCTTGAGAGTTGATGCCTGAATAAGGGATGAGTAGCATTTTGATTAGCCTTGTTTCTTTCTGACATCTGTCTTATATCAGGAGGAGCAATTCCTGCAGAACATATTGTTTATCAATCAGATTGGCTCTGAGGCAACCCGTTAGATTTCTGCAGGTTTCATGCAATGCTACGTCTACTTGTTTGGCAGAGTTGTACCAAATGGGACAGGCATATTCTGCAGCAGAAAAACTCAGTGGAACAGCTGATGTTTGGAGCACTGCAGGATGTGCACCCGATACGTTTCCTGTGAGTTTCTACAGGATATTGTTGCGGTCTGAAACTTTGCCTTTTGTGTTCATGCAGTGTTTTTTGTAAGTGAGGGAGCGATCTAGTGTAACCCGAGATATTTTGGATTGAAACAGTGATATAGTTCTACACCCTCCCATCTGACTTTCAGTTTCCTGTTGGCATGTCTGTTTCGTAAATGGAAGGCGCATAGTTGAGTTTTGGATGGATTTGGTTTCAACTGATTGTCTTCATAGTAGGTGGTGAAAGATTGTAAACCATTACTTAAATGCTCCTCCCCTGTTTCAAAATCATTGGCTTGTACTGCTAGTGCTAAATCATCTGCATAGACAAAACTTCAAGTCAATGGTGGCTGGGGTTGATCATTAGTGTAATTGTTGAATAATGTTGGCACCAGGACACTTCCTTGGAGGCAACCCATTGTTTTGTTTCATCCATTGGCTTTTGTTGCCCTGAAATTTGAAGTAAAACCTTTGGTTCTGAAGTAAAATTTGAATGATTTCTGTAAATTCAAAATCATTTGTGAGATGATATAGTTTGTGCAACAGGATGTTATGCTGTATAGTGTCATATGCTGTAGAGAGATCTACAAAGGCCACTCCTGTGATCTACCCTAGCTGAAAACCATCCTCAATGTGTTGAGTCAGCTTGAGGACTTGTGTGGTGCAGTTTTTGTTAGGTCTGAAACCTGCTTGCTGGTGAATCAGTTTCGGTTCGATTTATAGGCTCAGTCGAGTAGAGGTGGCAAGCAGAGAAATAGGGCAATAGTTTTTGGCGATTGAAGAGTCATTCCCAAGTTTCCAATAACTTTCGTCTTTCTCCATATCTTATGGGTTTGAATCCCCATCCGGGCATCCAGATTTGGGTTTTCCATGGTTTCCCCAAATCACTCCAGGCGAATGCCAGGATGCTTCCTTCAAAAAGGCTATGGCCGAATTCCTTCCCGTTCCTTGTCCCCAGTCCCATCCCACCTCTAATGACCTTAGCCGTTGATGAGGCGTAAAGCCCTAAGTAAAAAAAATCAATATCTTAGGTATCTGTTTACCTCATAGGCAGTTGTTGTAAAGACGCAAAAGCCATTCCATTGCAATGGCACCAAAATGTTTTTGCTGCTCCGCAGTTATATCGTCCTGTTGCTTTACCAGTTTTGTACATTTTAATAGCTTTCGTCAACTCATTCATTTGAATTTCTGCAGAGAGTTCTTTTGTTTCTACTTGTGATTGTCTTACTATCTTAGTCCTGTTTCTTCTTCTGAGTCTTCCTACTTTGCCATTCAGTAATAGCTGATGTGCTATTTGGTTGGGTGTTACAATAGCATGAGTATTGGTTACATATGGGTCGCTACTAAGTTTTTTCAGAAGTTGCCATGCCTTTCGGCTATTTTTGGACAGGTCCATGTTTTCCATGGTCTCAATCCAACGTTCTTGCTTAGTCTTTGAAACTGTGGAGGACAGTGTTAACCCAGATTCTACAATTTTCTGGCTAAAAGGGTTTTCTTCAAAGAGCCTCAGATATTCCTGCAGGAGAGGTGTAACTTCTTCGTTCATGCCTGGAATATACATTGTGTGACAACCTCTAGGAATTTGAATTTAAAGATGGGAACTTGTTTTCACAGCCTTTACAAAGTCATTATAGTGCTCAGGCAAAGGTTCTATTTTTTAAATCATGCAACACTATGTATAAGTAACATATACATACATGGGAAGGAAAATGCTTTTCAGTCAGTCAGTTCTTATTAAGTTTTCATTTTTTTAATATATATATATATATATGTGTGAAATGAAAATGAATAACAAATTAAGATAGGTAAATGAGGTAGATGATGGATATAGGGCACAAACACACAGAAAAGACAAAAACACATGAATAGAAATTTTCAGGTCTAGCCCTTTGTCAACAGGAGAATATTATGGGAGGTGTGTGTTGTGGGAGTGTTTTTTATCGCTGTAGCACTCAATCCTTCAACTTTGGTAAGTGTTGAGTTTGTTTATTGCCTCATGGCATTTATTTCTGCTCCATTGTCACTATATACACTGCATAATGGGGAGAAAGAAACTGATCAGCAAACATGGATATAAAAAGGAAAGGTATGTTGCAGATCACTCCAAATTTTGTAATATTATTAACTCCTGTGCCCCTCCACCAAAAAGTTACTAGATCTCAGAAACCTATCTCACATGAGAGAAAGGAAAAATTATTAGCTAAGTTCAAGAAGTATTGGGAAAGTGAGCATCCAAAAAGAACTAGTCATAAGCACTCCCTAGTGAGCTTGAACCAATAATAATAAGGAAAGAGAGGGGGAACATCACTGTCCACAGGTGATAGCAGCATCACTTAAACACAGTAAAACTTGAACAAGTTGGGCGGCAGAGGGCAGCTAACTACTCAGTTCACAATAACAATTAACCATTACTTTTGGAGGGTTGTAGGAGAGGAGGCTTGACGGATACAAAATAGGACCAACAGTATGAGAAGAGGTGATGTCTAAATAAATGCTCATAGAAAACTATACGTATGAAGTAAAAGAAACATATATACACAATTGAAACACAAACGGTAATAATAGTGAGTGGTAATTCCTGCAAGTGAGGAATGAAAAGTGGGAAAGCAAAATAAAAAGAGTGGAAATCAATCTCAGAGTACGCCTAATGAGTTCTTAGTATCCAGTCATACTGCCGAAGTTCATAAGAACTACTACTAGCAGGGAGGATTCTGATAGTACAAACTGCAAAACAAAATTGAAGTTGTTGCTGATGTGTGTTGTACTGCAATGTGTTGGGCTGTACTTTAAGTGAGTGCCATTCTTCTGTGAACATTTATCCTGGTTGATAATTGATTGTTAACAAGCCCAGTGTATGAAGTGGAAACATTTGATCCCAGCTGGTAAATGATGTGAGAAGTTTCACAAATGGTATTCTCTCCTGCAGGAAAGGTTTCTATGGCAGCAAGGTCGGTGAAGGTTGTGATGACTCAATGTGCATTATAAAATGCACCAGCCCACCATTACTTTCAAATAATTATTTATTGTTCAGTTTAACATATGTAATTTATAGGAGGGTGAGTCAAGTGAAAAACTTAAATTTGTAAAAAAAAAAAAAAAAAAAAAAAAAAAAATCGAAATTTTGCGCCGTTATCCTGTAAGTTGGTAAGCGTGCTACAAGCAGCGTGCAGAATGGCCTGTAGGTGGCAGCATAGTGCAGATGCACAAATACCGTCACAGTATCAGTATAAAGATGGCTGCCCCACTTGAGACTTGCATCAGAGAAGAAAAGCGTTCTGTTATTCGGTTTTTGAGTAATGAAGGTGTGAAACCTATTGAAATTCATCGAAGAATGATGGTTCAGTATGGTGATGCATGTTTGTCACAGCAGCAAGTCTACAAATGGAGTAGGAAGTTCGCAAATGGTGTGAGTTAAGTGGAAGATGCTCCTCATCCAGATCAGGCACAACGAGTTGTGACTCCACAGAACATTGCAGCAGTTGAAGCCATAGTGATGGAAAACCGCCGAGTGAAGCTGAATGACATTGCAGCATGTTTTAAGATTAGTCATGGTTCAGCACACCATGATGTGCTCCAATTTTACAAAGTGTCTGCAAAATGGGTGCCATGGCAGCTGACTCCTGAAATGAGAGAACGTGTTGATGCTTGTGAAGAACTTCTACGGCACTTTGAACGAGAAGGTGATGGATTCCTTGCAAGAATTGTTACTGAGGACAATACCTGGGTTCACTTCCACCAACCAGAAATGGAGAGAGCGAGCAAGGAATGGCACCATTCCTCATCACCAAAACCAAAGAAGTTTCAAACAGAACCATCAGCAGGGAAGGTTATGCTGACTCTCTTTTGGGACGAAAAAAGGCATCATTTTGGAGCATTACATGCCTAGAGGGACCACTGTCACTAGTGCATCATACACAGATCTCCTAAAAAATAATATTCAGCCTCCAATCAAATCAAAGCGACGTGGATTGCAATCATCAAGTGTCCTTTTGCAACTTGATCATGCAAGGCCCCACACTGACCGTACAACAGTTGCAACAATCACAGACCTGCATTTTGAGTGTCTTCCTCATCCACCATACTCACCAGACCTTGCCTCAAGTGATTTCCATATGTTTGGACCACTCAAAGAAGCAATGGGAGGAAAGAAGTTCCGTTCTGATGAAGAGGTACGCCACGTGGTGCATGAGTGGTTGCGTGGGCTACCAAAAGAATTTTTTTCTGAAGGAATTTATGCACTTTGTAAGCGCTGGATGACTTGCATTGAGTGTGGGGGGGATTATGTTGAAAAGTGATACAGCTTTGTACCACATCTGCACAATAAAAAATATTTGAAAAAATATTTAAGGTGACTCACCCTCGTATATTCATACCCATCTACTTGTACATTTACCACTGCCTGTTACATGTACACACACACACTTTGGTGTGTGCACACCTCCCTTACCAAATGGCTCAGTCCCTCTTGTATTAGTAAAGTTTTAAACTGAAATATTATATGTTTGGTTTCATCTCATGTGTTGTACACTCGTTGCTACTTTAAACTTTGGTGAATGATGGGTTATTGTCCCTTTCCTTTGTTATTCATGTTGATAACCATGAAGATAATTCTAGATTGCAGGATTATGGGCAATAAAATCAACACAGCTGGGCAGAAAACAGTTAATCGTTAATTAATGAAGTTAATAAAATTGCAAAAAATGTAACTTTTACGTTAACCTAAAAAATCATTAATGATCTTCTTATCTTCCATTAAACTGAGCTTCTGTTAACTTTAGTTTGTTAAATTGGTTGTTGATGTCATTTCGTTTTTTTGAATTGCGCACGAATTAGGTAATGTGAAGGGTGAGTGTGATGCACATATAACTGTTATGCTAGGCATAGCTTGGGTGTGAGCAGGAAAGCTAGAGTTGTGGAGGGTTTGTATTTTATGTCTGCAAAGCGGCGCACACCATACATTTCAAATTCATTCAGTGATTGATTTTGATATTTTTACAACTTAACTTTTTACGGTGAGGAATATACTGCCACTTTTTAGTTTGTGTTGGTGTGGAGTTTGTTAGTGAAATAAATTAAATTGTTCTTTCATTAACAAACTCCAAACCAACACATCCACAACTAGATCCACTTTTTTACCATGAGGAATATATTGCCACTTTTTAGTTTATGTTCATGGAAACTGTGGATCTATAAACTGTTAGTGAAATCAGAAATGCTAGCAATAACAATGAGAAGCTTAAAAATCCTTCACCACATTTATGAGATCACTGTATATTGCATTTAAATGAAATTAGTATAATAATTGCTTTATTAATTCAAACCGTGTTTGCCTAAACTTTTTATAATCAAGAATCATGTTTCTAGCCTTAATAATTTTAAACAACACATGAAAAGGGTGCATAGATCAAAATATTTACAGTTTGAGGAAAAAGTAAAAGCCAGGGAAAACTCATGGGATAAGGATAAAAAATTCAAAAAATTCTTCAAGTGCTGTAGATTCTGGTGTAAATAGAAACAAAAACAAAAAAATTATCTCCATCTACTAATAAAAGGTTACTTCAGCAAACCATTGGTGAGGGTTTTTGGCATCGTAGTCACAGAAAGAGGAGCATCTCAAGCTGGTGTAAACCAATGCACTGTAAACTTTTTTGTTGCCAACATGACTCCACTATACGTTGTAAAATCTGCTATGTTTGAGAAGCTGATTAAAACATTGAAACCCAGTAAGAATTCAATTTACAGAGGGACATTGGGTGAACTTATTGTTGATGATTAACTTTTAATGGATTAGTGTAACTTGTGTTAAATTTGCAAAAAAGTAATGCTTTAACGATTATTGAAGTTAACTTTTTAAGTAACGTATTAACAATTAACGAAGTTAACTTTTTTATTAACTGTGCTCATCTATGAAAATCAAATGGGATTTTAAATTGCTTAAAAATTGTATATTCATTTTGGCACAAAATTATGTAACTCCTTGTGTATAAATTCTTTCATTTCCTCACTGTCCAAATTTAAATGCTTGGAATCAAAATCATTCAATCCATTTTCTTGAATTGCTTTCACCTATTTTTACAATTTTTTTTCAGCAGGAAGTTTATCATTAAAATGTAAAAGCTCAGTTTCTTATGTAAGATATCACAAATGACTACAATTTTTTATAGTCTCTTGAGAAACCTTTTCTACTTTTTTTTGTAAACTTGAGGTCTTTCAAAAATGTAAGTCCAAACTTTCATGTATATTTTTAAAATAAATATGCGAACATACTTCATTCCTTGCAATTCCTTCTGAGTCAAGGCAAATTCATTTCAATTTTTTTTTTTTCAAGCTATATATAGATTTTACCGTTGACATAACATGTTGAAAAGCAGTTGAGAATCGAAATTTAATTGTTTCTGTTTCATATAAAACTAGAAATATAATACCTAACTGCAGAAGCTCTTTATTGTGTTCTCTTATCAGTAGTCTTACAATTTGTAAAATTAAGTGTAAGTACTTTCCAACACTGTTTACGACAAATTGACTGTCAATTCCAATAGCATATTTACAAATGTCTATATTGGTCCAGGATTTTTGAAGACATTGAAATAATCCTGCATAGGCTACAAATGGTGTAGCAATGCACACTTCAAAAATAGATTTTAAAACCAACTCATGTCTAAGGTGTCCGCAAGGGTCATGTAAGAGATTTTTTCCCAGTTTTTTTTCTAACAAAACACAAGCTCCTTTTATTCTACCTGTATTTGAGTGTTTCTTTTTTACATGTTTCTAAAGACCTCTCCATTCATTACACAAAGCTTACAGTTAAGTAATGCAGTAATGAGTTTCTCTTATTGGCACTTGAGCTTTTTGCCCTCCCCCCCAAAAAAACGGTTTCATAAATGACCAAATGAGCACTTTCATGCTGTCTCAGTTTTACACATCTCATATTATAAAGTAACTATTAAAGCATTTGCTACCTAATATTTGACTGCTTTCATTCCAATCAAATATATGTTATTGCCAAGTTTACTTCTTAGCTCCAATTTAAACTAATAACTGACCACATGCTAGCAACTTGTAGGAGAACATTCACAGTACCAAACATAACTCAATAAAAACATATTTACATCTAACAACTACGACCATCTATCTTGAACTATGATATCCAAGTATTTGCAATTTGTTTAATAACTCTGATTTAATGTATATTTGTAATTATATTATTTGTTTATATAAAGTATGTAATATAGTATTTAATTTTTCAGTCAATTAATAGAAAACTAGTAATTTTCACTCCCCATAGGGCAGCAATTAGAAATATGCAAATTATCAATCTTTTTCTGATGTCAGAAATTAGCTTAATTTGAAATAAAAACTGAGAGTCTGAGACTTTTACAATAATGTGGTTGATAAATAAGGGCCACCCTAGCATACATATTGGATAGGAGAATGGTATGTTTTTCATGATAAAGTATGCATTGTGCAAATAATCGGCGGAAGTATGGGGGATTTGATTATGGAAAAGATCAGGGGAATAGTAGTGGGAAATTAATTCTTGTGTTAAGTTTTTAGGAAACTTTTAAAAGGATTCATTATCAGAAAATATGCATTTGCAACTGGTTGCAGTGCTGTATGGATGGGAACGTGGTGTGGAAGGAATGGCAACTGTCGAAACAAAGTAACTGTTGTAAGTTTGTGAATATGATGTGTACAGAAGCATTAGGGGTACCTTTTTGTAGTGAAATATCTACATTGAGGAAACTTACTTGTTTATGGAGTTATGTCCGTGTGAAGTTGATAGAATGGCTATTGTTAAGGGATTTGGGGAAATCTAAGAGGTGGTTTCACCATGGGTCTAGATCATAAATATCCCATCTATATATCAGAACCACTCAGAAAGATACTGTTAAGTAATTGTTCCTCCAAGTGGCCTTCGAAGAGGGTTGCAGAAGGTGAGGCCATGCGTGTATCTATAGCAGTGACATGCATTATGTGCTAAACTTTGGAATAAAATGAGTAATAATGTTTTTAGAGGATGAAGTGTTTTCCTTGTTTTCTTGTCATTTGACTGACTATACTGTGCCCTTTTGATATTATTTAATTCCTTTCCTCTGCTATCAACTTGTCCAGTAATTATTTGTTCCAGCTCTATTTGCATCTGCTCACTGTCTTTTTATTTTACTTGCTAGGACATTGCCATGTGAATCAGTATCTGCCATGCCAGTGGGCATTTAAATTTCTTCTATTCTCACATTTCCTTTTTCATTTCTAATTTATGTTGGGAAAGATTGTTGCCATACAATTTTTACATTCTACTTATAAATATATATTCCTGTAAATTTGTTTTATTATATTTGCTGGTATTTTTGTTTATGGGTGGGTCTTTCTGCAAGTTGTAAAATAGTTTGTAAAAAAAGAACTCTACGTTTTCGATCCTTACTCTCTGCACACATGATGTTTTCTGTCACTGGTTGGACAGCTTTAGATCTATAATACTTTATTATTTATTTTACATTTGTTTTTTTTGTTTTTGTTTTCCCAGTTTTGTCCTTTCATGTGACTTAAACCACCCAGTTTTGCTACTACTTTTCCTTTTGGTTGTGGGCTGTTATTTATTGCCCTAATTTTTTTTTTCTAACATGTCACCAATGGAAACCCACCTGAAACTTTTCCACTTTTATACCTTCTGTCTCACTATACTCCATTTCCAAGACTTGTTTCTTAAGTTATGTGTGTTTTTTAATATATTCCCTAATGGTTTGACCATAAAACTTTCTGTTTCTCATTGCCACCCTCAACTTTAATGAAAAATACACACCTTTTGTTTTGTCAAATCCCTCACTGTTACCCTCCAACAATATATTCATAAAGCCAACAAACATTCTAGTCAACTTTCCATGTTCCACAGAATCTTTTCCCTGTCATATCTTGACTCTACACTTACAACAAATTCTAACCGAATGTAGTACCCACAATACACACACTGTCTCTTCCAATACTTACAAAAACGCCATGTGTTATTTTTATTTTCAATCTCCCCCACCCAACCTCTCTACCACTCAACCTCCATACCACCCACCCCACAAGCCACTGCTCAATCTGTAGATAAATCCCAGTGGTTTGTAGTTAACCACTTGTCCACTTCTCTGTCTTAACCACAAATCTTAGTCCTGCCCAAGGGTCTCTCCTCTTCACTGACTCCAATGTTTTGACCATACTGCAATTTCCTGGAAGTCAATAGTGTTCTGCTATACTTTTTGCTGACAGTATCACTTTGCTACCATGGCAGAAAGTGATAGCTGGTGTAATATGCTTGGTTCCAGCCTGCAGGATTCAAACCCATGTCTTCACTGGATTCATGTCACCTTACCTAAAATCATCACATCCTTCTGTTACAAGAGTTCCTCTATGCTATTCTAACAATTTTTCCTCAACTACATTTCCCACTTCAAAAACATCAGCTCCGTTGAAACCTGAGTCATGAGAGAACTGTCCAGGAACTGGAATATTATCATCCTCCGCACTAATAAGGACTCGATGAACATATTTGTGGACTACTTGAATACAAGGCTGTAGTCATTAGACAGTTTCCTGACAACACCCAGGGCTGGCGCTAGGATTTTGGGGCCTCGGGTATACTTCTTAGCAGTCACGTATCCAGTTGGGGGCCCTTGGGCAATTCATCGGTAAGGGCCCTCTCTCAGACCAAATCGGCGACCTTTACAGTCGGTGGTCAGGCCCCCCCCATCAGCCGGGAGGACCCCGGTACATTCGACCCGCTTCCCCCCCCCCCCAACAATGGCCCTGACAATAAAACTTATTTTACATACTCCTCAGACACCATTGTTTGCATTTTCCAGGAAAAATACACATTTCTTCCATTCCAGGGATTTTTACAAGGCCTCTCATCACAATCCATTTCCCTTCTCACTACTCAGGATTCCCATGCACCTACATAATACCTTTTTCCCACCATCGACAATGATGGAAACTCCAGCAACTAATAGTTTCTCTCAAAGAATGGATTCCAGCCGTTTAGATAACCTTACTTCCTACATCAGACATAACCCGCATTTCCTAGATTTTCTGTCCACATTTCCAACTCTTCTAACTCCAAACTCCTACCTTGTCTAAATTGGTGTTTTAGAGATTCTTAGTGCAGTGCACAGAGGTTGGCAGTATTGTAGACTTCTAAATGTACTTTGACATGTGTATATGGGTTATCAGTTGAGTTGTAAGTGTAGTATTGTGCATTCAGTGTGTGATGCTTAATAAAAACGTTCTTCATTAGAAATAACGTTGGTTACAGTTTATTTTATCATTCCATGTGCCAAGTGCTAAACTTAAAGGTAACAATGGTTATGGGCCCAGATACACAGCAATGGTATTATAAACCACAAAACTCATCGTACATTCATAAACAGTTGTGGCACTGATTTGAAAAAGTTAATTAAGAGTTCTCAACATGAAAGGTATGGCTTATACAAGTTATTTAAATCTATTCAACATGTCTGAGCATCAATCTATGACGATAACTAAGTTAAATGGCATAAATTTTGAATTGTGGAATTTCCAAATAAAAATGGTAATAATGGAAAGTATTGCTGAAACTGATTGATTATAGTTCAGTGGAATTATGTTTGTGACAGATAAACAGAACTGTTGCAAAGCTTCCTAGTGTTGGCAATGCTATAGAAGATGCAGATTTAGCAATGACAATTTTGTGCAGTCTATCCAAGAAACGGAACACTGTTGTATCGGCTTTGTGTAATTTACCAGAAAGCGAGTTTAATTGAGCTGAAGTAAAAGGGCATCTTCTTGCAGAAGATACAAGATGACAAGAAAACAAAGGAATGGAACAATCTGCATTATTTGTGAAGGAAATGATCATGCAAAACACAAAGAATGCAAAAATTATATACGTGAAACATAGCAGTGTAGTTGGAAAATATTTTCAGAAAGGAATGCATAAAGGAAAAAATGGTGATGGCAAGTGTTTTATCTGTAACCAAGGTGGTGCTTTTGCAAGTGTATGTCCCAATAAGTCAAGCAATAAACATTTACGTAGTGTACAGACAACAGGTGCTTCATGTGGATCAGCTGCATTAAATAGCAGTGTTTGGGTTGTAGACCCAGGTGCATTTCATGTCCACAGATAAAAAGCATTTATCTTGAATTAGTAAAAATCTGACTACTGAAAATGTTATTTATTTAATTATCAATCTTGTTTCATGGATCCCTGCTGAAGAATGACCTCTGGGATGTGAAACATGTCATGGTTAAAACACATACATAGAATATGAGTCACAATGATAGTAAAAACAATAATACATTCCACAGACACATAAAGAGAATAACAATAAACATTAATTTTTATAATCGAGTTTTACAAAAGTCATATTGAATACAATTAATTAATTTGTTCAAATTCTTGAATGGAGTAGGAGTTACCAATAAGATAATCTCTCAGTCTTTCTTTAAATATATCTTTACTATCTGCAAACTGTTTTATACTCTTGGGAAGTTTATTAAACAGGTGTATACCAGAATAATTAACTCCTCTTTTTACTAATGACAGAGATTTTTGTGTAAGTTATTTCTGTTTTTTGTATTGAAATTGTGTACCTGTGAATTAGAAGTAAACAAGTTAAAATTATCTATGACAAAGCACATGAGATAATATGTATACTGAGAAGTCATTGTAAGAATATTGAGTTTTTTAAAAAGTTGTCTGCAAGAAGTTCTTGGTTTTACCCTACACAAAATCCTAATAGCTCTTTTCTGTGCAATGAAAACTTTTTTACTTTGTGAAGAGTTTCCCCAAAAAATTATGCCATAATCATCACTGAATGGAAATATGAGGTGTACACCTTTTTCGTTAATTCTAGATCTGATGTTAAAGAAAGTGTTTGTATTGCTAAGGTCCTACCTAACTTATTCAGTAGTGAAGTGATATGTTCGTGCCAACTGTGTTTCTCATCTATTTCAATATGTAACGTAGTTGGCCTTATTGGCAACTGAGAAAACCAGAAGGAAGAGTGGTTGGTATCGGTTTTAGTAGGTTACCCAAAGTAATATTTCCCCCAAAAGATAAACCTAATCAGGTGTAGAAGAGAATGTAAGACTCACAATGGTAGTAATACGAATTTTCGGAAGGAAGTTATGAGCAATCTTTAAGTCCGAACAGAGACGCTTTGTGGCAGTGATGACGCAACAGCCGGCAGGTTCATAGAAGTATGAAAGAATGGTAATAAATGAATTAAGATACCAGGATGAAAGTATCGAATCTTTGTTTAGAAGTACAAAACATGGTTTCCAACGGAATTTAGAATAAATATGACTAATTTTAAGGTACTTTTTCAATAAAGGAAAAAATAGTAAGTCGAGGATAAAATAAGTAGTCAAAATAAAATTATGTCCCATTAAAGGCCTTCCTGTGAAAAGATGATGACAGCAGTTTGAGATCATTGAGTTGAGTAGAAATATTTTAAAAGTAATTTCAAAGGGAAAGCGGTTAAAGTATCTTAGCTAACCAGGTTGTCGAGAGATGGGTAAAAATGAAAGTTGACAAAGGGGAAAGAAAAAACTAGAAAAACATCTGGGAGGCAACCTATTTTTACTAAAGTACAATTTTTTTAAGTAAGTTTGGCGGAAAGTTTTATCAAAACAATGCACTCTCAATATAAGATATTTAATTTCAAAGTATTTAATTGGGATTCCATGATGGCTGACGAGAAGGGATGAAAACTTTGAGAGGCGATATCTTTTTAATCAAAGGGTTTTAGAAGGTAGTGAGATACACCAAATTAATTGTCAAAAGCTGTAGAATTCCTGAAGATTAGAACACTCGCGCTAAAACAAATAGTTGGGACACTAGATCTAGAAAATAGGTTTATTTAACTTCGAAAATTAATAACAACAAAAGGAGAGCAGATAGGAAAAATTTTACATGGATAGAAAATGCTTAGGATGAGGAACTCTACGTTATCACAAAGTTTCAGGAAAATCGGAAAAACTTGGGGGGGAAAGCCTTTGTGAGCGGAGCTGGGAGAGAGAGAGAGCGCATAGAGAGGACGCTAGATGAGTGGAAACTCCCATCAGGCTTGGGGGAACCTATATAAGATACCTGAAGTGAAACCTCGACAGCATTAGTTTCAAACTGGTTAGAGGGTGAAGGTGTGAAGTGTGGGCGGGCGTTATGGCAGTGTCGCATGGTGTGGGTGTCGCGTTACAACAATCATGAATAAACAGACTTGGAATATTCGTAGACGGCAACTATAATTTTTGAAACAGATCATTGATTTAACAAACTTCTTTTCCATAATTTAAATTTGACAATTCGTATGATTTCGTTTGAGGTTTCAAGTGGAGTGAACTTTTTATTGTGTCTGAATGGAGTGTATGTAATTATCGTGGCATTAATCTGAAATTTTCGGAAACGAAGTCTTTCTGGTAACAAGTTCTGTTGTCAGAGTGAATATGTCTTTAAACGTTGAACAATAAAATACTGGACTTTAAAATCTGTGTTGAGAACAATCTTTAGATATTAACCTTCATTGAAAAATCCCATTATTAAAACCATTTGGGTTGGCGACCGTTCTAATTAAATTAAATATTGCAGAGAAGAAAGTATAGGAAAGAATTGAGTTTGTGAACATTGGGACTCCACTCCATACCCCCACAAGATTTTTTTCCTACAAATACCAGAGATTTCTAAGAGATTTCTAAGATTGTGTTAATTTTGTAGCTTATTTGTAAATCCGGCTGTGCATAATTTTTTGTTTTGAGCCTAATGTAATGTGTTTGTGTTTTTTTTTTAATTTAATTTTAATGAATTTGCCTTAAACCAATTTGCTACTTCACTAAGTACTTCATTTACATTAAATTCTAAATTACTGTTTGGTATTTTCCTCAGACTCAGGTTAGTGTCATCTGCAAATAAAACACTCTTAACTTTGACAGATAAGTTTTCAGGAAGGTCATTGATGTACAACAAAAGGAGGAGGGGACCTATGACAGAGTCAAGTTGAATTCCATGTTTTATTTTCTCCCAGTAAGATGAGGCATCTATACTTATTTTAGAATGAAAAATGGAAACTTTTATCATTCAACTTTCCATGTATGATTGAAACCATATACCTGTGGTTCCATAAATACTACAGTATTCCATTTTTCCAAAAGTAATTGATGATTAACACAGTCAAATGCTTTTGCAAGGTCACAAAATATTCCTACAGAACTCATTTTATCATTCAGTTCCTCAAATGTGTTATTTAAAAATGAATATATTGCCATTTTTGTGGATGATCCTTTTTGGAACACAAGTTGTGAATTAGTGAGGATATTATATTGTGTAACATGTTTTATTACACTACGATATGTGACTTTTTCAAAAATCTTTGAGAATCCGGAAAGTAATGAAATGGGACGATAGTTATCTATACATTTTGCTTCTCCTTTTTTAAACAATGGTTTTACAACTGCATATTTTAGTCTATTTGGAAACACACCTTGAATTAAGGATTCATTACAAGTGTGGGCAAGTACATGATTGTTACAATCTCAACATCTTTTCAGTAATTTACGTGAAACATTGTTATAGCTGGAAGAATTTTTAGGTTTAATTGTTTCATGAGTTTGTTTATTTCTGAGACTGTTACTGATTGCAATTGCATCTCCACAAATCAT
Organism: Vandiemenella viatica; assembly: GCA_031002005.1. Taxonomy (NCBI): domain Eukaryota; kingdom Metazoa; phylum Arthropoda; class Insecta; order Orthoptera; family Morabidae; genus Vandiemenella; species Vandiemenella viatica. Next base: position 236,268,720 of record CM061921.1, on the reverse strand, counting down.
TTTGGGAATGCAGTCTGAAGAAACCTTAGGGCACTATATGGGGATTGCTTTTCTATGCCTAATTTCTCTACAACTGGAGTTAAATGTTTGTTAAATATTTCACATACTTCACCTACTTTACTATGCACAGATCCATTTTGTTCTATTTTTATGTATTTAGAGTGATTTACAGATATTCTTGTTTAAGTTTTATTATATTCCATATAGATTTCATCTTATTGCCTGAATTCTCTATTTTCTCTGATATATACCCATTCTTGGCCTCTCTTATTACATTTCATAGTATTTTAGGATAAAGTTTATAATGAGCTTTCAGTATATAGTTATCTGATTCTCTTATTTACTTGTAAAGGTCCCTTTTTGTTTTACTAGATACTCTAATACCCTTTGTTTTACATCCCTTAACCAATTCACGGGTTTGGAGTATTAACAACTTTCCTGTTTTTCAAACGTCTTTCGAAAAGTGTCAAATTTTCCATTAACACCCTGTGCAGTGTATACTTCTGACCAGTGTCTTTATTTAAGGAATCTATGAAATGTTTTATGTTGTTTTCGTTGATATTTCCTCTATATACCCAGCTTTTCTTTATTTGCTTAACAGTGTTTCTGGACCTGATACATAACAGCTGGGCATCATGATCTGAGATACCATTTATTACTGGGAGTATGTTGTAATTACTGTACTGAGAAATATGTGTAAAAAAATTATCAATTACGGTCCTGCTATTATTTTGTATTCTTGTAGGGAAGTTGACAAGTGTCATTAAGTTAAAAGACAATGTCAAGGATCCATATCTAGCCTCTCATTGCTATGATTAAGAAAGTCAACATATTAGCAAAGACTCTAACCGAGATGATTTTGGCAAGCTAATAGGTATCTTACAATATGTATTAACCATGACATGTTTCACACCCAATATGTCCTTCCTCAGCAGGGATCCATGAAACAAGAGTGATAAATAAATAAATAAAAATAAATAAATACAACATGTAATGACCATCCAACAGGAAAAGCTACGGGACTGCCTTTCGTGTCACATCTATAAAATAACTGAAAAGCTATGGAACAATTTTATATCTTGAGCATGAATATTTCATCGGACCAATCAATGTGTAAAATTTTGTTGGTAACAGATATGTTCTTACGAGTAAGGTCTCCTATTTTTTTTCTCATAGAAAATGACATTTATTTACATTGATTTATACACCTTTGGAAAGGCCATGGCCTAAGCTATTTTTCAATGTAATCACCATTTTTCTCAACGACCTTCCGCATCCGCACGATGAACTTCTGTACTCCGTCCTCGTACCACCCTGTGTCCGCGTCGCGCAGTCAGTTGGTGACCTCTTCTTGAACCTCCGCGTCCGACTCGAATTTCTTACCTCCGAGGTGTTTTTTTCAGGACGGGGAACAGATGATAGTCACTGGGGGCGACGTCCGGACTGTAGGGAGGGTGTTCCACGATTTTCCATCCAAACTTCTTGATCAGCTCGGTCGTCCGATTCGCTGTATGCGGGCGCGCGTTGTCGTGATGAAAATTGACTCCTTTGGTCAGCATTCCTGGGCGTTTGTTCTTAATGGCTCGGCGAAGCTTTTGGAGGGTTTCACAATATCTCTCAGAATTGATAGTGGTTCCTTTAGGCATGAAATCCACTAACAACAAGCCGCGACGGTCCCAAAACACAGTTGCCATCACCTTTCCGGCTGACAGTGTTGCCTTGAACTTTTTCGGTTTTGGAGACGAGCTGTGGCGCCATTGATTGGACTGCTGCTTTGTCTCAGGTGTATAGTGATGAGCCCATGTTTCATCCCCCGTTACGAAACCATCTAAAAATTCCTCTCCTTCCTCTTCAAAACGCTGCAAAACTTCCTCCGCACATTCCACGCGCTGCCGCTTGTGGTCTTCGGTCAGCTGTTTTGGCACCCATCTTGCCGAAACTTTGTGATACAGCAACTTCTCCTTAAGGATAACTCGAATTGCGTCCTTGCTGCACACTCCTCCAAGCTTCTCTTCCACTTCCTTAACAGTAGCACGACGGTTTTTGAGCATTTCTGCCTCCACAGCTTGGACGATCTCGTCTGAGAGCGACGGCCGGCCACTTCTCTCCTCGTCGTGAACGGTTATGGGGCCGGAAATGAACTCACGTGCCCACTTACGCACGTTCTTGATGTCCATACATTTTTCCCCGTAAACTTTCACTAGCTGACGATGGATTTCGATGGGTGGCACTTTTTGTGCAGTAAAAAAGCGGATGACCGAACGAATTTCACACCTGGACGGAGAAGCGAGAGGCAGTTCCATCGCGGACGGCTGCTGAGCCAAGACTGAGCGGCCGAGCCGTGTCTTCCCCCACCAGGAATTTAGCCCGCGAGTCAGGGAACACGGCGGCGTTGCCAGATTTCGTCTAGCTCCTGATGCGGCGACGCTACACCGTTGGAGACCTTACTTTAAAGTCTACCCTCGTAGCATAGTGGGATTATGGTAGTAGATATTACTTCATCAGACTTCATAAAAGAAATGGAAGTGTATTGGCTGAGTTAAAAACTTGAAAGATCCAGGTTGAAAAACAAACTGACAAAAAAGTGAGCTTGAACAAATAATGAGTGTAAATTTTGTTCAAAGAATTGGGATATTTTCAGTGATAGTAATAGCATTGTACACAAAAAGACAATGGCCTACATACCACAGCAAAATGTGATAGCAGAGAGACCCAACAGAACTCTAATGGATCTAGTGAGAAGTGAAATCAGCAGTAATATGTTGCCTAAACCAGGTTGGGCAGAACTGATACATAATGCCATATATATCTGGAACTGAGTCACTAACAGTCAGAACAAAGATAAAACTTCATGTGATCTATTGGTTAGCAAGAATACAAGTGTTATACACCTTCAGGCAATAGGATGTGAAATTTTCATGCAAATTCCTAAACAAAAATGCTACTCAGAAGTCTCAGTAAGGGCCAAGAATGGAATTTCGGTTGTATACGCAATATTTGGATGTGGCAATAGGATTTGGATACCCGATACTTGACAGGTCATGTAGTCACATGGCTGTGTATCCAAAGAAAGCACAAGTGAAAAAACAGAAAACATCAATAAGGCCAGAGATCCTACCTTCAAACAATTGGGTTGAGAAGATACTATCAGTTTTGACTCTAGTTATGCGATTTCAGGTCGCAATTCTGAAGAAAATGTAATGATCAATGCCAAAGAAAATCTGTCAAGTGTAAGCAAAGAAGAAGATTTCAAAGGATTTCCAGACAGAGAGAGTGAAAAACAAGAAAGTTGATATAAATTTCATCAGTTTGAAGAACAATAAACTGTCCAAGTAAATAAGAGAGGATGACCAAAGGGAAGTTCTGCAACTCCTAAAGCAAATCAGCAGAAGGAAAACAGTATTATTCTTCAAGAAAGGTTTTCTAAAATTTCATTTTTTAAATTTTAAATTTTATATATACTCTGCAATTCACAAAACTGTGGGTGGCAGAGGGTGCTCAGCACCAAACCTAATCTCTTTGTTGTGCATTCCAATCCCTAATGGTACGAGGGAAAAAAGAATTCATATAAGAATCAGTGCGGCACCTTATTTCCTTAATTTTATCTTTCCTGTCATTTCGACCCAAATAGGTTGGTGAACGAAGTATTTCACTACACTCGTAAGTGAAAGTGGGAGTACACATGTTTACCAATAAGTTTATACGAAACGTGCATCGTCTATCTACCAGAGACTCCCAGCCTAGTCTACTAATCAATTCTGTAACGCTTTCATAAGGACTGTAGCACGCGGTCATGAATCGAGCAGCTCTTCTCTGTACTTTTTCTATACTCTCAATCAACCCCTTACAAAATGGATTCCAGATGGCACAACAGTAGTCCAAATGTGGACCCACAAGAGATTTGTATGCTATCCCCTTTGTTTATTTATTACAATTTTCCAAAATTCAACCTAGGAACCGCAGCCTACCAACGTATTAATATGTAAGTCCCATTTCATGTTCCTTTGTACTGCTACTCCCAAATATTTCATAGAATCAACCATATCAATAACTGAACTGTTTACCTCGTATTTCTGAACAATCGGATTTTTTTGTTAGTTATGCTCATTGTATTACACTTTTTACAATTTAGTGTGAGTTGCCACTCAGCGCACCATGCCAAAATAACATCCAGATCACGTTGAATTTCTAAGCAATCAGCCAAATTCCTTACTTCCCTATAAATAACCGCATCATCAGCAAAGAATCTAAAAATGTTTTTCACTTTGTCTCCGAGATTGTTTATAAAAATTAAGAAAAGAAGTGGTCCTATAACACTTCCTTGAGGTACACCCGATGTAACATCTAGATTAGAAGATCTTTCTCCTTCAACAATGACATACTGCGCCCGACCAGTTAGAAAATCCTAATACAACTGTTTAATTTCTTTATTGTTGCATTGACATTATCCTTTCAATAATTTCTAATAATTTAGTTCTTCATATTCTTTCCCCATCATTGCCACTGCCACATATCCACGCTGTCAAACTCACATGGTCAGACTCAGTGAGCATGCATCCGATCCTCCATCTCTACTAAACATTTTGTTAATTAGGATCTCATAAAATAATTGGAGTAATGTATTTTACAGACTATAAGAGATACTTTTTTTTTTTAAATTGCCTCAAAAATTTTGGTGCATCTTAAACTCAAAATTAATATAAAAATGCCCAGTAGTTGATTTAAAATTCCCACCAGTCTTAAAAATGCCCATATATTCGTACATTGTCTCCCTCCCACCCTGCATTCACAAACCCAGAACATTGTCTAGCCTATGATGCGTCATTGCAATCTACGGTGCCAGTTGACACGAATTAAAAGCGATTTGTGTTATCTGTAACAGTACAATATTTTGTTAGAACCTAGTTTCACAATGGAAAAAATAAAAGGTATTCATATGATGCAGGCTATAAATTGAAAGTAATAGCATATGTAGAAGCACATGGAAATAAAGCTGCTGAGTGGCATTGCGGCCCTCCACCAACAGAAAAAAAAACAATTTACAATTGGCGGGCAAGTAAAGAAGAACTGAAAAATATGAGGAAGACTAAATGTGCAAATGTAGGATTGAATGTAAAATGGCCAAAACTAGAAAATGATGTGTTGAAATGGATTCAAGGACACCATCAAAATGGCATTAGAATTAATACAAAAATGATTCAAGTACATACTCGTAAGCTAGTGCTACAGTGGAACTTAACAGACTTTAAGGGCGGAGTTTGTTGGTGCTACAGGTTTATGAAGCATCATGAACTAATGAATAAAATTAAAAATTTCTCTGAATATGCCACAATAGTATGTAGGGAAAAAGTTATCTTTCCATCACTTTATTTCTCTGAATATGCCACAATAGTATGTAGGGAAAATGTTATCTTTCCATCACTTTATTATTCAACATCAAAAGAAAACCAGTGTGGAACTAAGCCAAATAGCAAATATGAATGAAACTCCTCTGACATTTGATGTGCTGAATAACAGAACTGTTGCCATGAAAGGTGCTAAAACTATAACTATGAAAACAAGTTACACTGTTGTCCTTGCATTTGTGCTGATGGTACTAAACTTAATCCAATGAGCATTTTCAAGCACAAGACAATGCCAAAACCTTCTGAAATATTACCACCACGTATTGTTGTTCATGTACATGGCAAGGGTTATATGGATGAGGCTGGAATGAAATTATGGATTTACAGAGTGTTAGAGAGAAGGAAAGTCGCTTTATCGAAGAAGGGTTCTCTCCTTGCACTAGATCAGTTTATTAGTCATTTGAAAAATTCAGTGAAAAAGACATTAAGACATGGAAATATAGAGCTTACTGTTCTTCTTTGAGGACTTACTTCACAATTGCAACCATTTGATGTCTCGGTAAATAAACCATTTAAAGTATATACGAGACAGGAATGGAACAAATGGATGATGGATGAAACCCAACATTAATTCACACCAAAGCTAGTCGACTGGTTTGATGCAATCCTCCATCCTTTCCTATCCTGCGCTAACCTTTTCATTTCTACATACCCATTACAGCCCACGTCCTCAATTATCTGTTTCATATATTCTAATCTCTGTCTTCCTCTACAGTTCTTACCTTCGACTGTTTCCTCCACTAACAAATTAACCAATCCACCATGTCTCAAAATATGACCTACCAGCCTGTCTCTTCTTTCTGTAAGCTTCTTCCACAAACTTCTTTTCTCACCCATCATTTCCAAAACTCATTCATTTCTTACTTTGTCTGTCCACCTAATTTTCAGCATTCTTCTGTAGCACCACATTTCAAATGCTTCAATTTTCTTTATTTCCGGTATTCCTAAAGTCCATGTTTCGCTACCATAAAGTGCTGTGCTCCACACAAAGAGTTTTAAAAAGTTCTTTCTAATTCTTAGATCAATATTTGAAACTAAAAGGTTTCTCTTTTTCATGAAGGCTCTTTTTGCTAGTGCTATTCTGCTTTTAACATCATTCCTGCTTCGGCCATCAGTTGTAATTTTACTTCCCAAGTAACAGAATTCACTTGCTTCTCCTATTGCATCCGATCCTATTTTTATATTTAATCTACCAGTATTGGTATCATTTCTGCTACATTTAATCACTTTTGTCTTACTTTGATTTATATTCAGTCCAAAATCCTCCTTCAGTATTTTATTCATGATATTCAGTAACTTCTCAATATCCTCAGCCCTCTCTGCTAACAAGACAATGTCATCAGCAAATTGTAGCATACTGATTTTTTCTCCATGAAAACTTATGCCACATGGAAATTTGTCTTTGACTTTCTTCATTGCTTCTTCTACATACAAGTTGAATATTAACGGGGATAGACTACAACCTTGTCTCACACCCTTTTTAACTGATGCATGTCTCTCGTGATTCTCTACTTTTATTATAGCCATTTGATTCTTATATATTTTATAGAGTATTCTTCTATCTCTATACTTTAGACCTGACTTCTTTAAAATTTTGAACATCTTGTCCCACCTAACATTATCAAAAGCTTTTTTTAAATCAACAAATGCCACAAAAGTATCTTTGTTTTTCTTGATCCGCCCTTCAAGTATTAATCTAAAAGCCTGAATTGCTTCCCTTGTACCGCGAGTTTTCTTAAACCAAAAGTGATCTTCACCTACTATGTCTTCTACTATCGTTTCCATTCTTCTGTATGTAATTGTGGTCAGTAATTTTTAAGCATGTGATGTTAGACTAATGGTGCGATAATTCTCACATTTGTCGGCTTGTGCTTTCTTTGGAAGTGTGAAGATGATATTTTTATTAAAATCAGTTGGAATTTCTCCTGTTTCATAACTTTTTGATATCAGCTTGAATAATCTTTTCGTTCCTTCTTCTCCTAGGGTTTTAAGAAGTTCCACAGTGATCTCATCAATTCCAACTGCTTTATTTGCTTTCAAGTCATTCAGAGCTCTATTAAATTCTGTCCTCAAAACAGGATCTCCTAAGTCATCAATGTTGACATCACCTTCCTTTTCCATTGCACTATTATTCAAGTCGTCCCCAACATACAGTTTATCAATGTATTCTTTCCATCGGTTAGCTCTATCTTCTGAGCTTAAAAGAGGTTTCCCATCAGCAGCTTTAATGTTCATACCTCTTTTCTTCATTTCTCCAAAATTCTGTTTGATCTTTCTGTAGGCAACATCTACTTTACATACGACCATTTCCTTTTCTACTTCTTCACACTTTCCCTGTAGCCATTTATCTTATGCTATTTTGTATTTCCTATTTATTTGATTTCTAAATTGCCTGTACTGCTCTCTTCCTGCATCATCCTGAGCATTTTTGTACCTTTTCCTCTGATCCATCAGCTCCAAAATTTCTTCTGTGATCCAAGGTTTACGGGCAGCTTGTTTCCTAAAGTCTAATTTTTCTTTACCAGCTTTCATTATTTCAGTCTTTAATACGTTCCATTCATCCTCGGTTGAGCTCCTTTCAGAGTTACTTCTTAGACCCAAGTCTACCATTTCTGCAAATTTTTCTCATGTGTTAGATTGTTTCAGTTTATTCACTTCCAGTCTGTTCTGCTTATACTGCTTCCTTATTCACTTAAATTTCAGCCTGCACTCCATTATTATCAAATTATGGTCAGAGTCTATGTCTGCTCCTGGGTACGCTTTACAGTCTAGAACTTGATTCCTAAATCTCTGTTTGACCATGATATAATCTAGCTGATATCTGCCTGTATCCCCAGGACGTTTCCAGGTGTATATTCGTCTTGCATGGTTCTTAAATAGTGTGTCTGCCACTACTAGCTTATATCTTTCACAAAATTCTAACAACGTGCTTCCTCGCTCATTTTTTTCTCCTAGACCAAAACTTCCTACAGTATTCCCCGCTTTTCCTTCTCCCACTATAGCATTCCAATCACCCATGATTATTAGATTTTCCTCCCCCTTCACATATTGGATTAATTCTTCAATTTCAGCATATATTTTTTCTATTTCTTCATCATCTTCCTGTGACGTTGGCATATATACTTGTACTAATGTGGTTGGGATGGGCTTAGTTTCTAACCTCATCAAAATAATCCTGTCACTAAACTGTTCATAATAACTCACCCGTTTCCCTACTTTCTTGTTCATTACAAACCCTACACCAGTGACTCCATTGACAGCTTGTGAGCTAATTATCCTGTGTTCCCCAGACCAGAAATCCTGTGCATCTTTCCATTTAATCTCACTAATCCCAACAACATCTAACTTAAGTTGTTCCATTTCCTTTTTTAAGTTCTCTAACCTACCTGCCCTATTCAGACTTCTAACATTCCACGCTCCGACTCATAGAATGTTTCTATCCATTCTGATGACTCCTCCCTGAGTAGTCCCCACCCGGAGATCCAATTGGGGGACTATTTTACCTCTGGAATATTTTACCCAGGAAGAAGCCATCATGATATATGTAATTTGAGAGGATTACATGTCCTCGGGATACCCTTTGGGTCTTTAATGCAGTGGTTTCCCGTTGTCTTCTGCATCCCCATGCTTTTGATCATTTCTGATTCATCCGCCTTTAGGGGCCGTTTCCAACCCCAAGGGCAAGAGGGAGCCCTGAACCGCTCCCCGCTCTTCCGCCCTCTATTCGGAGGCCGTTGGCAAGCAGTGGGTGATTCCTTATACCGGGAATCTTTCAGTCGCCAGAGCCTCGTCCGTGCAAACAGGGTGCACCACGTGAAGGAGAGGTTGACATTTGGTTGTAAAAGGCTAGTATAGCCTCTCCCAAACCCTTACACCCCCATTTTACTTTAATGCATGAATATCTTTTTTTAATATTTATTCAGGACCATTTATGAACTCCTGTTCCCTCAATTAATGTTTTTAGAGAATGCTTCTCATCTTTAAACTACTTGAAGCCTGTGAATACTTCCTTTATATTACTTCCAACTACAGCATGTATTGATTTCATTTAAACTATTTAAGCTTATTCAAAGTCACTATTTAATGACTTAATACGGTAGCTGTTGTCCTCTGAAAATATTAAGAGTTAGCAACCCCCTTATTGTACCAGGTAATAGTATAATTTGGAAGATGGTTTATTCCACTTAACTACTAATCAATTTGGAGCAAACCAATTTGACATTCATGATGAAGTTTTATACTGCAAGTACTCTACATTTTCATATTCAGCTGTGCTGTTGTACCTGCCATGTTTTACCACTGAAAAGAGTTATACACCAAATGATTGCAATGTTTTGTGTGAGATGTGACTGTACTACTGTCATCTGGTAGTCTGTTATTTATTCTGCTGACCTATTTTTTTATTTGGTTTCGCTATCTAGCATCTTTTATTTTCTTGCAATCTCTCTCTCTCTTTCTATATAGGAACAGACTTTTCTGGAGGAAGTCCCACTCAAACCCAACATTTGGCTTAGATTCCTAGATGATATCTTTATGATTTGGATGCATTATCTTAATGCCTCTAATATGATAAAATTTACATGAACCTACTTCCACACCTAGGCCACCTACTTTGATGTAGACTTGTCCCTCTCCTGTGGCTACATCAACTGCTCAATCTACATCAGACTCACCAACATTCAACAGTATCTCCATTTTGACAGTTGTCACCCGTACCATACCAAACATTCCCCCCCCCCTCACCCTATACTCTTGTCATTTGGGGAGTCGTATATGGTCCAACTAACAGACCCTCAAGTGTTATATTAACAACATGTCAGAAGCATTGATAGCTTGCAACTATCCTCCGGCCTTGGTTAACAAACAACTTTCTTGGGCAAAATTACAACCTGCTCAGCCCACCAATCATCCCAAATCCACAAGAACTAAATACAATCGAGTCATAGTTACACAATACTACACATTCCTCGAATACATAAACAGAACCCTTCAGCGGGGTTATGATTCCTGCAAACCTGTCAGGAGATATGATCCATTTTTCCAAAAGTCCTCCCTGCCCCTCCCAGAACTTGTTTCAGCAGGCCTCCTAACCTCAGCAAACTCCTAGTCCATCATCCCAACAGTCAGCTTCAACACTCTTTCCCATGCAATACACCACACTGCAGGATGTGCAGCATACATCATCCCACCACAACATTCATCAACCCTGTCACAGGGTAAAGGCTTTCCGATAATAGGAAACGCCACCTGCAAAACCTCCCATATAATATATCAGTTAATTTTCAACCACTGCCTGACTTCATATATAGGTTTGACCACAAATCTGCTTTCCATAAGAGTAAATGGCCACTGACAAACAGAATTGTCACAGAATCCAAAGTAGCCAGTAGTTATCCATGCCATCTCCCATGACACAAATAATTTCAATTTTTGTTTCAAGGTCCATGTCATTAGAGTCCTTCCTAACAGCAGCAGTTACTCTGAACTCAGTAGTTGGGAACTAACCTATCAGTACAAACTGGCCACAAGGCAACCACCTGGTCTCAACTTAAGATAATATCCAGTTTTTATTATTCTATTGTTAATAATTTTTTATGTTACCTTTCTCCCCCTTATTCTCTCTTTGCCTCCATCCCCACTACCTAAATTAACCACCACTAACCTGGGGTGATGTTTGACATTCTAGAGTCTTTGTTCTTTTCTTAATTTTTAATACTTTTTTGTTACTTATATTTGGATTTATATTATTATTTATATTTAGATTTTATGATATTATTTTGCTCTTCAAGCCCAACAGTGATCAGTTTTGACATTTCTCTATGCTCAGGTATTAGCTCTGAATCACTGCCCTACTGCATGTCCTCAGTTCGAATTTACCCCAACTATTTTCCTGGCCAACCAACAGTCTTTCCATGAGTCAGTCTGCCACAACACCCATCCTCCATAATGTTCTTCCCTTGATAAAGAATTATACCCAAAAATTTCTTTATCATCTGTGTTTTTGTGCATTTCTGTGTGTTCATGCCCCACATCCATCATCTAAAGGTAAGCAGTGGCTCATTTCCCTATCATTATATTCCCTTTCATTATATTCTTGCCCCACCAGCATAGCTCAGTGCTAGTTTTAAACATGGGTGATGTCATTAGTATCATTTAAATTTGTAAAGAATTAATTGTATATTTGTAACTGTAATTCTTTTTGTCTATATCATATCTGTATAGTATGTTATCTCATAGTATATAATAGAATGTTTGTTATATGTTTGTTTGTCTGTCTGTGTACAGACGAATTTTGACTTGCCCTATATCATTTGTACTTCGTACTATGTATGATGCTAAGGGGCCAATAAATACAAATACAAATACAAATACACTGTGGTGCCACACACTGTATTATTGAAGTACAATGGGACTGGGCATGAGTCCAGACCCCCAACATATCAGCCATCTTGATTGCTGTTTTTGGACAGATTCACACAACTAATAAAAAATGATATGGTACATAATTATCTCACTAGAGGACATTCAGACATCCACAAAATGTTTTGCAGGACTACTACATATCAAAAAAGTATTTTAAATTCGGCAATAACACTCTATAATAAAATACCAGAAGAAATAAAAAAAGGCTTCTTGTAGCTCATTTAAAATAAAACTAAAGGCATTTCTAGTGAGGCACAGTTTTTACTCTATCAGTGAATATATGGGACTCATAAAAATGGGTTTTAGGATTTCTTCAAATTTTGTTTTCATGAATATTGTATTGTTAAATTCTCTTCATGTACACTTGTTTTGTCATTGTATTATTAATAATGTATATAAATCCCATCATCTCATAATAATATGTAACATCTAATCATCAAAATGACTTATCCAATGTCAAATGTGCACCTGTACTATAAATTGACTAAATGGATCAATAAATAATCTAATCTAATCTAATTTAATCTAACTATCTAGGCAAATTCTGGGATGTCCCTCAATCTCTTCCTCATAAACTACACATTTCACAGACAAAAAATACACTTATCATATAGAACAAACGAAGTTACATGTTTTGCAGACAGATGGCAACACAAGACCTGTGATGGTCAGTGTCCATGAGTCCTTGGTGGCCAGAAAAGAAAAATATCATTCTTGGAGAGATGATTGTATATAATGTATCTGATAGCGTTTCAGTATCAGTGGATGAAGCATGGCACATTAATTTAAATGAATATGTGTTATTAACTTGAAAAACTTCGAGAAAGTTTCTGAGTGGTTACTGATGTTGTATAACAAGATATTTTCAACATCCCTAGTCATTCTCCAACAAATCACATGTTAAAGCTAATGGTATTTGTATAACCAAAACATTCTTGTTTCTACAATGATTTTGAAGGCTATTTTTCTGCAGTACCTTCAATAATTGAATTATTGATAAATAACCACCAACACAAATGTTACTTATGTTTCACTGACATGTGCATTTTCTTTTATCATCAGCGACAATTCTGTATTGAAATGTAAACTTAGTTTTACACTTTTGTTAAATTATTTTTATGTCTTTTTAAACTTTTACAATTAGCTGATGTATATCTACTTACAATTTACAGTAGTTTTAGTAGGTTTTGTAGCTACACATTTCTGCGTTTCTCTAAAAGCATGTTCCCTTTGCAGACATCTGTCAAACTAATATAAATTTTATTTAGTTCAGGGAAATTTCTCACTACTCTTATGTCTGCCATTGCCATGTTGTTTGTTTGATTTAGCCATGAGTGTTGTGGCTCCACCTATTTTGAAGGTATTTTATATTAAAATGTTTTCATATTTGTCTTCAGTTTATGAAGAGGAGTGAATGTGTGGAAGCAATGGTAGATTTGTAGGGGTTTATCGAATTTTTGGAGTTGTGTTATTGTTTCTCTGCTTGTTGGTTATGTGCATGCTTTGACTCTTAGTTTTAACAAAGTTTGGTTTGTAAGATTTATGTGGTTATTTAGTATGTGTTTACCATTGTTTATAGCTTTCTATATGTGGTTGCTTTCCTATAGGGTAAGGGTCTTGTGTCTGTAGTTGTCAGTTATACAGATTTCCATATCTGTGTTTATGTTTATCAATGTGTGAACATTTGCTATGGGGTGTTTGGAAAATGTGGAATTGTTACTGTACTTCATTGCTCTCATGTGTTTTTGTATCTGATTTGAAACTGTCTTCATGTGTGCCCTATGTAAATTGCCTCACATACTTTACATGAATTATTGGAAATATTTGTGCTTGAATGGGTTTTTAATTGTTTTTATATTAAGTTGTTTGTTCAAAGTGCGATGTTAATCCCTTGATTTTTTTTTTTTTTTTTTTTTTGAATATGTTTAGTGATTTGGTGTGTGTATTTGTTGGAACATATCATCAAGTACCATTTCTTGTTATTTTCAGTTTCATTGGTGGTATTTTTGTTTTGAACTGTCTTTGTTATCTGTCGCAGTATAAATTATTGTATCTAAAGCTGTTAACAGTCTTCAAAATATCATTTGTAAAAACCATTTCAGATCTATCTGAACTCTGACTACAGATTTGTCTAACTTTCTTTCTTTGCTTTCCCATTTCTTTCTTTACAGAGCTTCTCAGGTATTCAGCTTTATGAAAAGTCAGATATATAACAATACAATTTTGATATTCAGTAATCCTTTATATTTATTCAGTCTTAAGGAATATTTTTTTCATTGATACCAGTATATGAATTAGATTTGTTACAAGCAAACATTTGCTAATATAAATTAATGTTTGTTTTATTTTATAAGATCTCACCATTAGTATCTCTTTAACGCTATGTTATATCAGCATTATCATACTGTTTCTCTATTCATAAACCGTTCAGCTTACACTATTTCCTGTTTTCTTGTGTACAGTTCTTCATTCTCTACAGACCTTAAAATCTTGAATTTCAACTACTTGAACAATGGCCACCAAAGCTGTTGTTGAAGATTTGTAAGCAATTTTCGTCTGCTTATATGGAAAACTGAATATTCCAATTGGTTTAAAATATCTTCCTTGCCTTCCTACATATTTCACCTTTCATGTATTTCATTTGCAATCATTTTTTTAAACATATTTTTCTTATGGTATATTTGATTCTTTTTTGTAGATAATTTCTGATGGAATATTAAAATTTCCAAATGTTGAACTCCATGATGCTGGAAATTATACCTGCATAGCTGAAAATCATCTGGGAACCGCAGAAGAAAACATTGTTATGGATGTTGGAGTACCACCATATCTGTTACAACCCCCAAGTGGTATGGTGATGCTTTTCCCCCTTGCCTTTTTTCTGGATTCTAGATATTACAGTATCTTAAGTAAAGTAATACAGTGAACAATAATTCCTCAATAATTTTGTGTTAGTTTAATCATCTGTCCCAGTTTTGTTTAGAAAGAAGCTTATCATTATTTTCAAAGAAATATCTATTAACACTTTACATGAATATGTAGAAATTAGCATCATAATGTCCATAATCATAAACATAGCCATGTAGCTCAGGCAGTAGAGCATCTGACTATGGCATGGATGTGCAGGATTCAATCCCCATTGAAGCGGAGGATTTTTCTTAGAAGCTGGACATCCAGAATGATTGCCCCTGCTCACTCAACCTCATATCCTATGAGTACCATGGAAGAAACTCTGCAGGAAAGTAAAGATTGGCTGGGTGTGGCAATGGTTGTGAATGGGAATACAGAGCTCTACCTCCACAAATCCTAAGGAAAGCAGTAACTAGCTGCAGAAGCCCTGTGACCTATACCTTTTATCCTAATCATGTTCTTTTATGTTACAGCTCTGGTAGAAATGTGGTAAGCAATGGACATCACTTTAGATGACATCAGTGCCCAAGTTACTCTTTCATATCTGAAAAAGCTTGTTTCATGAGAACACAGTATGTCAGGAGCAAATTTAATTACTCTTTTGCTGATGAGATCATCATATTATGTTAAGCATGGACAAAAAGTTTTCAATAATAGTCAACAGTTCTTAAGATCACCAGTCAGCAAGTAATATGCATTTAATTCATTCTGTAATTTAGATATAACATGAATGAAAGTCAGCTTCAAATTTGTGCATATATTAAAACTTTTCAGCATCTGATAATATTTTGATAATATTCACACATTCCACTGCAAATTCTGTAGTCGGTATTAAGAAATTAAGGTTCTTCTTTGCAGATTAAAAATTCATCACACAATTTTTCTACTACATGCACAAACATACTCTGGAATAATCCTTTGAACAAGTAAACAAATAACTTTCAGGGATCAAACTGCAAATTAGGTACCTGTTCATAATATTTTGTTCCTCACGAAGTTCTAATTTTAGACAAAGGCAGGAGGGACACAATGAACTTACAAACATGAACGACTTTACAATATTTCAATTAAAACCATAATTGTACATAGAGTAGGGACAAATGCAAGGGGATTTAGATGTGCACATACTGAGACTTCAGTGTGTACAAATCAGAACCCCTTGTCATATGTCTCAACCTCTATGAATGATGAAAGTGTTAAGCAAAACACTGTAAAAATGGGTTCATGTTTATGTATTTGTTTTGACCTTCCTGCCTTCATCTGTGGTGAGTGATGGGTGTAGTTCCCATATCCCTACCAGGCTTGTAACATAAGGAATTTATCATTCATTGTATC
Source organism: Vandiemenella viatica (assembly GCA_031002005.1). Taxonomy (NCBI): domain Eukaryota; kingdom Metazoa; phylum Arthropoda; class Insecta; order Orthoptera; family Morabidae; genus Vandiemenella; species Vandiemenella viatica. The sequence continues at coordinate 236,252,647 of CM061921.1, read as the reverse complement.
TTGAATACTGATCTTCATCAGAAATCCAAGAAATCACTATTTCACGAATAAGTGTGCTATAGCATGCCATTTTTCAATCTTTAAAACTAAATAGATTAAACTTTTGGCATTTATCTTCATTCTATACTCATCTACCTAACTAGATATCCTTTCCAGATCCTACTGTAGCTGTAAGTAATGCTCTCTTACTATCAGACTTACTAGGCAACATTTATGTCATCTGCAAAAAGCCTAACTGCTCCCTGCTTACCAGCAACAGAATCATCATCATGTTCTTATGGACTTTCTCCATTATCACAGCAGTTACTCTTTCAGGATGCTTGTGATTATTTGAAAGAATGTTTATCAGTCAGACTATGAGTTTTCTGGAATTATCACAGCCTTATAGGAAAATGGATGTGTTGAGATCTGTCTTTGATGTGTATCACTATGTTCTGTGAGTAGGAAGTGTATTTTTTAAATGTATAATATGTATTTAATGTTGCAGAAATAGGGGACAGTCCTAGGATTCACTATGTTAATTGCAAAAAACTGCTTAAAAACTACAATCAGGGTGGCCTGAGTGCAGGGACAAGGAATCCAACCTAGCCCCACTGTACCTCCCCAATTCATTGTGGTCGTGCCTTAATGCATGCAGCTACACTGGCTAGTCAACAATGGAATCATTTATTTTAATTATGAACAGAAATGATCCTAATACACTACCCTTTGAAACTCCTTTTCACGTACACTTACACTTGCATATTAAGTGTATTTTCACCAGATATTGCATATTTTACCTAAAACCTAGTGATTTTTTGGTAATGTATTTAGTTAATAAATAAAATCTTAAATCTTAGCTGGCAAAACCTACTAGCAGCACAGTTCTTAGAAGTTGTGTGACTGTTTTGATAGATAGTAGTATTATGCAGCAAATAAAACAGACTCACGGGAGATAAAGATGGACGATGCCATTCTGCATTGCGCTTGCCTACTGCTGTACTCTTCCTACTGCACAAATTATGCATGCTCATTCAGGAGCTCATTTCATGTTTCATTTTTATTTATTTCTACAAAGTTTAAAATATACATGCCTCCTGAAAGAAAGATCTTTTCCTGGATAGTGACTACCCTGGAACATTTACATAAGAAATGTTTCATACTATCAAGTTTGCGAATAAGTAACGCAACACTGATGAGCCAGTATTCCGTTACTGTTTCTTAGGATGACATTGATGTAGGATTGTGCAAGATAAGAGTGATAGAATTTTTCAGTGACATCCAAGAATAATGATTATTATTATTATTTCGTATCAGAAACATACATTTACACAATCATCAAATTATACTGGACCAGTATTTGGCCACTTCCAGTGCATTTTCTGAGGCAAGAATAATGGTGGCTAATCATTTCACACCAGAAACAGAAGAATAATGATAAAGTGTGTTCATAACAGCTTATCCTGAATTGTGACGATTAGCGTGGATAGATTGTCATTCAGTCTTACTGTTGCCATCCAGCTGATATCCTCAGAAGGAGAAAGCAGGATTGAAATAATGTTCACTGAATCACTTCAAATAAATTTCAAACTATGTATACGGAAAATGACTACATCATTCGGGAACCAATCTACAGCATCAAAACTTATTTTCCAAAAAAATTTATTGCAGGTATGAACTATGATGCAAGCTGCAAACAACTCCTGAGAAACTCCTAGCTGTTTAAATCGAGCATATGACCAGTGACTGCTACACTATCCGTTGAAAATAATTAATGATAGTTGCCAAGCCCTGTCATGTTTCCCGTCTTGCTGGTTGCCTACACACTACATATTGCATCAATTCGGCTGAACGCCACACGTGATCACTCTTCACAAGTGCTTTCCAATTACTGTCCTCACTCCGGCCTCCAGGGTCTATTTATAGGTGACATAGGGGATTTCCCAACATCTCCGGGGAGTTTTTGCTCATTTAACCTTATTTTTCCTCTGATCTACCTGAATGTTTTATCTACATCTACATCCACATCTATACTCTGCAATTCACAATTACTGTGGGTGGCAGAGGGTGCTGAGCACCAATCCTATTTTAGAGTATTCCAATCCCGAACAGAACGAGGAAAGAAAGAATACATAAATGTATCAGTACGGCATCTTATCTCTTGAATCTTATCCCTTCTGTCATTGCGACCTAAATAGGCTGGCGGAGGAAGTATTTTGTTGCACTCGTAAATTAGAAATTTTTGCATATTCTCCAACAAATTTAAAAGAAAACGACGTCGTCTGTCCGCCAAACAATCCCAGCCTAATCCACTTATCAGCTCTGTGACACTTACATAAGGACTGTAGCTAGTGGTCATGAATCGAGTGGCTTTCCTCTGTACTTTCTCTAACGTGTCATTCAATCCCTTGCGATACGGATCCCAAATTGCACAACAGTATTCCAAATGCGAACGCACTAGTGTTTTGTACGCTATTTCTTTTGTATGAGCATTTCAGCTTCTCAAAATACGACCTATAAAACGTAGTTTAGAATTAGCTTTGCCTATGACGGAAGTTATGTGCAGGTCCCATTTCATGTTGCTTTGTACTGTTACGCCTAGATACTTCAGGGAATCGACCGTGTCAAAAACTGAATTGTTAACTTTGTACTCGTGAGCAAACGGGGTCTTTTTATTACTTATTTGCATTGCCTTGCACTTTTTACAGTTAAGTGTAAGCTGCCATTTACGGCACCATTCCGAAATAACATCCAGATCGCACTGTATTTCTAAGCAATCGTCAGAGCACCCCACTTCCCTATAAATAAGTGCATCATCAGCAAAAAATTGCATCCTGATCGTTTATAAAAATTAAGAAAAGAAGTGGTCCTATTACACTTCCTTGAGGGACGCCTGAAGTAACATCTAGCTTTGAAGAGGCTTCCCCGTCAACAACGACATACTGCGACCGACAAGTTAGAAAATCGCGTATCCATTTGCAGATCTGACCAGATATACCGAACGCTCGAATCTTCGCCAAATGTCGGTTATGTGGTACAGAGTCAAAAGCCTTCTGGAAATCCAAGAAAATAACATCAACTTGTGATCCTGCATCGATAACCTTCATTACGTCATGCGAAAATAGAGCCAGTTGCGTTTCACACGAACGGTTCTTACGAAATCCGTGTTGGTTTGCTGTAAGCAACTTGTTTCCATCCAGAAACTTCATAACGTTAGAGCATATGACATGCTCCAGAATTCTACTGCAGACAGATGTTAGAGATATGGGTCGGAAATTCCTTGGATCTCTCCGATCACCTTTCTTGAAAACGGGAATCACCTGTGCTATTTTCCAGTCAGAAGGTACCTTTCTTTCTTCTAAAGATTTACAAAATATATCTGATAGAAATGGTTCTATTTCTTCCGCGTATTCCAAAAATAATCTTATTGGAATACCATCAGGACCCGGCGCCTTCCCCCACTTCAGGAGATTTAATTGCTTTATGATACCTACACTATCAATTTGAACTGGATCCATCTCAAATTCTACATGCCGTGCAAAAGCAGGAATGTTTTCCATGTTTTCGTCAGTGAAAGAATTTTTAAATTCGGTGTTAAATACGGGAGCCTTTTCGCAGCTGTTATCAACTTCCCGACTGTCTTGTAGTAGAACTGACATATTGTTGTCACTACCACTAACTTTTTTTATATAGGACCAAAATTTCTTTGGTTTTTCGTTGAGACTCTTAGAAAGTGAGTTGCATCTAAAGTCGTTAAAAGCCTTGCGCATCGCATTTTTAACATGTTCTCTTGTCTCTGCTAACTTTTCTAAATCACTCCTATACATCGTCGTCCTTGAGCGTGCATGTATCTTCCTTTGTTTTTTAAGCAACCATTTAAGTTCAGGTGTATACCACGGGGGATCGTTTCCATCCCTGATTGTCCTTTTCGGTATGTGTAAGTCCATACCTTCCCTGACTATACTTATGAATCGAAGCCACATCTCTTCAACTGAGCCTCTTCCTTCTATAAAGGTAATGTAATTATCCCTCAAAAACATTCTTAAATTCTCCTTTGGGGCCTTTTCAAACCTGTAAATGACCCTTTATGCGTGGTAGCCCTTTGTCTAAACATTAAAATCAATCCTTATAAAAAATTTCATATCTCTAGTGGTTTGGCTGTAAAAAGTTATTTAAGTGGTGATGTATAAAATTCTCTCAAATCTTTTCCCCGAAGCTGCGATCACCATGGAATTATCATAAATTTTACTTTTCTGATTATGGCTAATGCACTATATGGATTTTTATAAAAACCTTTGCATTATACTCAAAAAAAATTCTACTTTATTTTAAATATACTCCCCCCTCTGTATCTAGCTGAATTATACTACATGAAAATGACTCTTTCTTCTTGAAACCATAATTTTTGTATAAAATCTTACAAAAACATTACCTAACTTTAATCTACAGATTTGAAATTTTACATAATGTGCCACAAAATTTAGTGCATCTTTTAAGCTTAAATCTTTTTAGTAGCTTGAAAACTGAGAGCTCAAAAATTATTTAACTATTTATTTATGATTTCTAATGCACATGGTAAATTAAACTTTGATATCAAATATCTCTTCATTACCATTTTATATTTGCAAAGTGTCATACCTCATTTTAATCCTTACAACTTAAATGAAAATGAGTGTTTTTTATTTGAATATAAGCAAAATCCTTTATTGCAGCAATGTTTACAAATTGTTTTGATGAATATTCACTATTTATTTCAACTTATCACTTGAAAACTGCAAGAATATGATCCTAAACTTAGTTGCTGTAGTATTAAAGTTAGCTCAACACACTTTAAACAGATTTTGGCAATTTATTAACAAAATTTAGGCTATCTGACAGAGTATTTGTAATAGTATCTGATATTTTCCTAAACCATTGTTGCTTTTATATTTTTTTAAAAAAATCACCTTTATTGTTTTCCACCAATTAAAGAGAGATATGCAGGAGTAGGTGACTCTAATGTCGGAAAATATCTAACATATGTTTTTGAAGCACGAAGTGAAAGAATAAATAATATTTATAAATTACATTATAAGGGGTCACAGAATCTAAAAATCCCAATTTAATATTTCATTTAAATCAATTGTGATGGCACAAATTCCCTACTTACCTACTTCACAATTTTGCAATTTTTTTAAAATTAATTCTTCCAGATTAAAAAAGTGTCACAATTAATTAAACAGGGAAGAATAGTTAACCTCTCATGATTTCAACATATGAATTTCTATTATTTTGCCAGAGGTTTTTTAATAACAAGAAAGGATTTTTTATACTTCTTTATGACAGTTCTTGGCAGTATTTAAATTTATTTAAAAATTTACCCATTTGGGTTCTGATTTAATTTAATTGTGATCTAGTGCACAACCTGTTGGCAATGCCTTACTCACCAATTTTTCCCCTTTCTTGTTCCTTCCTACTTTTGTTCTCTATAAATGTTAATTTAATATGCCTTTGTAATGAGATATATGACAAAGGGGAATGGCCAGAAGACATTCTCGCTACAGTAATGATACCAATTCAGACAAAAAAAGAATACTAATAAATGTGAAGAGCATAGGACTATCGGCCTAATTTCGCATGCAGCTAAAGTGTTGTTGAGAGTGCTGAACAGAAGGCTATATAGAAAGTTAGATAGATGGATTGGAGAAGAACAGTTTGGATTTAGGAAAGGAAAAGGAACAGGAGATACTATTGGCCTGTTAAGAATCATATGGGAAATATATGATGAGAAAGAGATATTTATGCCGTCTTTATTGACTGGAAAAAGTTTTTTATAGGGTGCAATGGAAGAAGCAGATGGATATCTTGAAGAGGAAATATGTATGCAAATGGAGACTTTCCCGGCTTATTGATTCAATGAAAGTTTCACGGGTGTCCAGCCGGATGGTGTCATAAAATGATGACGTTTCGACAACCTGCTCGGTTGTCTTCATCAGGTCTATTTAGATGTTGCTTCTCGAAATCACAATCAGACTGGCTTCGCTGCCGCCGAAATTTGAATGACGTGTATAGAGGGTTGCCAGGACGCCAAATCAGTGCGCTAGAACTGAGGGTACCAGTGTTGCGGACTGCGTATGGAGCCAAAACAGTCACCCATCCAGGCGCTGACCACGCTCACTGTTGCTTAACCGGTCTACTGCAAGCTGAGGGTATCAGTGTTGCGGACTGCGTACTGAGCCATACGCGGTCACCCATCCAAGCACTCGCCACGTTCAACATTGCTTAACCTGTAGATGTAAGTGCTGGCGAACTATTTCCACGGCATCAGTTTGCTTCCATTTGGCCTTGTTGAGAAGATTTTTATTTTTCAAGACATAGATCCCTAATAATTGGTCCCCAGGCTTCACCTAAGTACAGTCCACTGTCCCTATTGATGTTATTATTGTTAATCTGTATTTCCAGTGCTTCCCAAATTACTGTGTCCCAGAACGAAGAGACTCTGGCCAGCACCACCATTTCATCAAACACTATCTGATGTACTTCATCGAACGCATGTTCGGTTATTGCAGACTTTTCCACTTGTACCAGTCTCAAGTGTCGTTTGTGCTCATTCAGCGATGGTTCTGATCGTCTGTCCGATATAAACTTTGCCGCATTCACAAGGTATTGAATAAATTCCAGGAATTCTTTGGCCTAAATCATCCTTAACTGAGCGAAGCACATCACGTATCTTGGCCGCACTGATGTTGAGGTCATTAGAGGCGGGAAAGGATGGGGGGCAAGGAACAGGAAGGAATTCTGCCACAGCCTTTGAAAGGAAGCAGTGAAAGGAAGGAGTGATTTGTGGATACCATGGGATATCCAAATCTGGATGCTCAGATGGGGATTCAAACTTGTATCCTCCCGAATGCGAGGCCAGAACATTACTGTTCACCCACCATGCTTGTTGTAAATCAAGGAACTGAAGGAAAGTGATCAAGGAAAAGTTTTGATGGACATTAGTGTGTTCAGTAAACCATGTGCCAAAACTTTATTAGGAATATATCCAACATGTTGGTCCCCTCATGCTCTACTTGTGCAAAGCCCCCTTGTCCATTAATAAGGTATTAGCAAATTTCTGTTACCTTGTGTCGGTAATCTTACTTCCCAGTTTACGCCTAGTAAATTTAAATGCATACCAATAACGACTACTCTTCGCTTACCTCTAAATTCCAAATATTTAATTACTTTCTTCCCAAAAGTCTCATCTTCATCATTTATTCTTTCACAGTTGTTTTTTCTCTTTTATCGCCACAGAAATCTACCCCTAGTGACTCAGTATGATCTGTGAATACCAGTGAATGATAGTAGTCTTTACTAACCAATACGAATACCCCTTCACCTATTGCTCCTCTGTCTCTGTGGCACACACTATAACCATTGGGGAAAACCTCGTCTAGCACTCTACCTTCAACCAAGGTGAACTTGTGGTTTATTTATCTCCTTTAAGTTACCAAACTCTATTACTATGTTCATTATACTCCCACAGTTCACAAGTAAGAGTCTTAAAGCTGGCTTTGTGATATTTCCAGTGTTAACTTTCACCTTCCCAGTTTTGACCCCACCTCTCATAGTTTTATTGGTTTGAGCTATTTCATTAGCGTTTATAATTTTTCCCAATGCACATGTTCATTAAATATCCATTTGGTCATCTATTTTTGTCCCCTTATCATCAGCCTATAATGTACAAAAGGCAAAGATCTGATCCAATCCTAAATGGAAGTGGGATCCCTCACAGCTTTAGCTAAAAACTCAGAAAGTACCCCCATACTCCTTCTATTTAGATGTAGGCATGCTTTGTGCAACCCTACCAACCAATGCTGTCCACAAACACAATCCTCAAGACAGAACTAATGCATTTCCCAACTAGCTATGTAAAAGAACAGTCATTGATACAGTATTAGTGGTATAAACTTGTGATTGTTGTTTTTCTGATTCTTGAAACATGCTATATAATGTTGTGAAAGAATATAACAGGGAATATCTGTCAACAGTTAGCTTAAGTCAGTGGCGAATATAGAATATATTTTCGGGGGGGGGCCAAGATTAATGTAAGGTTAGGTTAAGTAATTTTAAGTAGACACCCCATAATACTTTATATCAGTTTTGCTGCTCATATTCAGAGGGTAATTTGCGCTGCATGCCCCTTTTACTTTACAGAGATCACATTTATTTATTGTTCACATTAAATAATAAAAAATATATCAATTTTTATACAAACCAAATGATGAAAAGATCTCAGTTACTATTATTTCAAACATTGGTCAAGATTTTAATAATGTCTCATCTGTAAACACGTATCCGAACTAAAAGAGTCAAATACGCGATTTTTATTATCGTGTTTGGAGGGCTTCTAGCTATACATAATGTTTTGTTTTGTGATGGATGTATAAATTGCCAAGACCCCTATTTTTTTTCTTTTTATATACACATGCATATATGTGTTTTATTAACTATCATTCAAGTAACTGTTTTGAGTATCATTTTGGAGAGGCCTTAAAAGAAGGTTTGATAAATACAATGTCAATGAAAATGCAACGAACTTTGTTTTATTAATCGTTTATCCAACTGACAATAAAAAGAATACAATAAAAGAGGAACAAAACTAACAAAAAGGAACTTCAATTTTTACATATATCAATAATCACAAAACAAAGTCTAGGTTTCTTGGTGCACTTGCAAACTTATCAAGAACTTCATCATCACTAACTATATAGTCTCTGTGGATAGAAAGTAAAGCAAGTCCGTTAAGCCTACTTTCAGATGTGCTGTTCCTTAGGTAAGTCTTCAGTCTTCTCAGGCTGGAGAAAGTTCTCTCTACGGTTGCGACAGAAACAGGAAGAACTGCGAGTAATTTCAGAAGGGTATAAATGTTCGGGAAAAAAGTCTTGTCACATGTTTCGAGAGAACTTATAGCCGTTTTTGGAAGGTTTGAAGGATTTTCCTGACTCCACTTTTCTTTCCATAACATAAACTCCCTTCGCACAATCTCTTTATGTGACAAATCTTCTTCATAGAAACTAAAAGCAGCCTCCAATGAACCGAAATCTGTTGTGATACACAATTGTGGAAGTATGTTTTGTATGGATGCAACTGTTTCCTTGTGAGATTCAAAGCGTTCTTTCAGTGAGTCACAAAAATCGTCCAGGTATGGCACATAAACAGATAGAATTCTTCTTCTGTGGTGTAAGGGACGTTGCTACGTGCTGTTTGAAGGCTGCAAATTCTTGGAATCTCTTCCTTAATGTCAAGTTTAGCAGCGAATGACTTTATTTGATTATACAAGGCTTTAAATGAGTTATCAGCATTTGCCCTCTCCTTCGACAGAAGGTGTAACACACTCGTAACGTTAGTCAAGGCCTGTGGAAGATCTGTATTTTTGCTTTGAAGCTGCTCAGATAAGTTATGCGTGGTTGATAGCATCCGGCTCAAAACAAAAAGATTAACAATAAATGCAAATTGACTAATAGCACTGCTTAGAATGTGGGCCTTAGATGCTGAGTCACTGAATTCCTCTTCTATTTTGCAAAGGGAGAACAAGATAGGCTCAAAATGTCTTTAAATAAAATTACTGAGTCATGTCTTTCTACCCATCGGGTTTCGCACAGGGAAATAAGTTTCTTTTTCTTTTGTTCTGGACAACATTCAGAAATCGTTGATTTCAATATTTCTGTTCTTTTTGCTGACGTATGAAAGAATCCACAGATTTCTTTTATGACACCCATACAGTTTCTTATAGAAGGTATTCTGCTCACATCTGACAAACACAAATTTAGAGTGTGTGAAGAACAATGTGTATACAGGGCCAACGGTAGCTTTTCTCTGATAGAAGCTTGTACTCCTCTGAATTGCCCACTCATCGTGGCAGCGCCATCGTACCCTTGGCCTCTCATTTTGTTTAGGTCAAGTCCTAATGTTGACAAGGTCTCTAATATTGTGTTAGCCAAACCTGCTCCAGTGAGGTCATAAACGGGAACGAATGCCAGAAAATCTTCTCTGATTTTGAAACTTTGGTCCTCTACATAACGTACACAGAGAGAAAACTGTTCAATTTGGCTGATGTCAGTGGTTTCATCTGCTAAAACAGAATAAAAAACAGACTTTCTGACATTTTCTACAATTTTTGATTGTATTATGTGACCAAATGTGTTAATAAGTTCATTTTGAATGAAAGAACTTGTGTACATCGTCTTCCCACCACTGGTCGTTAAATGGTCTTTAAGAATATTATCTCCACTGTTGGCTCGGTATCTCAACAACGATCGAAAATTCCCATCATTTTGGTCTGGTTCTTCAAGGCTTATTCGCCCAGAGTCACGATGACCCCTTAGAGCTATTTGTTGCCTTCCGCAAAATCGTATTGTTTGTATTATAGGGATTAGCCGTTTTCTATTATTCTCAATATCCAGTCTTCTTTGGGCATTTACTTGATTGATAACACTTTCTGCCTTGTTCTTAACTATCGCTTTTGTGTTTTCAGCGATCAAAACAGATTTCTTATGGTAGGATAACTTCTCATGTTTGCTAAACATTTCCCTGGCTTTTTTTAAATTGGTAAAAGCTTGAGTAACCAATGCCCCTACATTTATAGTATGGGAAAATAACACGCAGTACTTGCAAAAACATCCCGATTTTTCCTCTGAATAAGCTAACCACATAAAATCTTCTAGCCACTTCATTTGAAAAGATCGAGTATGGTTTGAAGTAGTGATGGTGGGAAATTTGTACCAAGGCTGAGGTTTCCAAACATTTTCTAACAAATCAATTTTTTTTTCGTTTGTGAAAGACTGAATGGAATTGTTTTGACAGTAGTTTCCAATATCATAAATATTTTTCATTACTTGATTAGGCCTACTATCCTCCATAACCGGAAATACATTAATTGAGCTCGAAGTAGCGACATCACAAGAAGCAATTCTACCAACGCAGCCGAATTCAGCATTGTCACCGTCAGACGTATTTGCACTTTGTCCTTTCTTAACACTACCGACTTCAGGACTATCACCAACAGGCTTATTGATACTTGGTTTTTTGGCGAAAAAGTTTTGAATAGAAGCTTGCCTCTTCATGACGACTGTGGTTCACTTACGGTCAACTTCAATATTTATTTTGTTGGAAATTTGGAAAAATAAGAGAAAAGCGTTTATTAAAATAATCAGAAAGTAAATTACACTCTATAATCACAGACGGTCAAAAATGATTGCGAACATGAAAGTAATAGGAGCCACTCTTCGTCTGCCGAGACTGCACTAGAGTATGGTAACAGCATGTACTGCCGATATCATCAAGAACGCGAAGATATAAGCAGACGGCGCAACAACTCGCTTGCGAGTAATCTTTCGGAACTGAAAAAAAGACGCGCAGCGGAGAACGAAAGAACTAAACGCGCACTATTCGGTTCGGCGGGCGATTCAAACGAATTATTGCGCGTTTCAGATGCATATCTAAACAGTATACATTAAAAAATATAAGTATGGAAGTCATTAGAATAAAAAAAGATATAAGTAATAATACATTTTATTTATATCGCGCATGATTCATTAAAATAGTTCAAATTACGGTACTTATTTTTTTGTTTATATTCATTATTTCGGGGGGGGGGGCCCGGGCCCCCTCGGCCCCCCCTTATATACGCCCTTGGCTTAAGTACTACTTTATGAAAACATAGTTTTGAGAAAAAATAATTTTCTTCCAAATATAAAGATATGCTATTATTTTATCTACTGTAACTTAGAAGTCCTTTACAGTACATGTCCCTGCATATCTGGAGAAAGTTTTGCTATTTCTAATAGCATAAATGGGATGTCCTGATTTCATTTCAAGTTGATAAGCAAATCATCCAATATTCTGATTATCACTGTGAAACACAGGGCATCAAATAAATTGCATGAAATCATTTATCATGAAACATAATTTTTTGAAAGTTAAATAAGCTAAATGACTTGTTCTTACAGATACAGATGTTGATATAGGCAAAAATGTCACTGTACCCTGTGTTACTACTGGGGTACCTAATCCCACCATATCATGGAAAAGAAAGGATGGAAACGCCCTAGATGAAAGTAGAACTAGTGTTATGGACACAGGACACTTAAAAATAAATGGTAGGATGCATATTTCCACCTACTAATAACAATAAATCTTCAAACATTTAGTTAAACAAAAGTACAGTTTTTTAAACTAAATATAAATGAACACTTATAACATACTTTAACAGGTGTAACTTTGATGGATGAAGCCACTTATGTCTGCACATCACAAAATAAATATGGGTCAGTGGAATCAGAGTTCATCTTAAAAATCACTGGATTAAGTAAGTGTTGTCATTTAATATTGCATGTCGCAACTTGTATTCTGTCTGTCCTTAAGCAAGTTCAGTTTAAATAAATTTCATTTGTTTTTAAGTATTTAAAAATACTGTCTTGGGTTCAATATGGAATCATAAAGTGATATAGGAATGGAGG